>PVIH01006762.1:14368-107534 GCA_004025045.1 Sigmodon hispidus | reverse complement strand
AAAAAAAAAAAAAGGCTGCAGTCTGAAGAAACTGTAAAAAAAGACTTTAAAGCCCACTTGGTCTGCCTTTGAACTAAGAAACAGTTTTCTTTCTATTTCCAAGTTTTCTTCTGGAAACTTGACCTTGTTCTTGTTGGATAAAATTGTTATTTAATATCTGTACAGACTGCAATACGAGAGTCCTTCCCTTATGAAATTCATACCAGGGGAAGAAACAGTTAAACTACAAAGTTAATAAAAAACTCACTTGCATTGTATTACCCCCACCTCTGGCCAGAATCTCATTGCATAGCCTGGAAGGGCTGGAATTCACAATGTAGAGCAAGCTGGTCTTGAACTTCTAGCCATCTTGCTGCCATTGCCTCCCAAGTGCTAAAATCATGAGCATGCTCTGATACACCTGGCTTTAATATTAAGAATATAATGGCTTGGATTTTAGTGTTAGAGTTCTTGTCCAGCATGAGTGAAGTTTTGAGTTCAGTCCCTATAACTGCAAATAAATAAATCCCATAAAACACAAATGCATATATCCGTGCCTAACAATTCACTTTACCCATACCCATGATCTGGAAGCTGTTGTTTTAAATGTTTTCAGCTTTCCAAATTATGAAATTAAATGCATATAGCCAAAACTTAAAAACAATACAGTTAGCATTGATGTAGTATGCCATCCCTCATCCCAATACATTTTAAAACTGCTAAAGTTAACATTTTAAGTTCTCTTTAATTTTCCTATAGTTTGCTTTGTTACATTGTAGCTTTATCTCAGTCTTATGAGTTCAAATGCTAGTGGAGTGCTCACAGTGAGATCCTGTTTGTAGATCCTCACTCCCAGGTCCTGTTTGTATTGTTCCTCACCCATTCTGGAAGCCATAGGAGTTCATCAAACAGGATGTGCAATTTTACAATGTGATCTAAGTAGCAGTTACTGTGTTTATATATAAGAGCAACCGTGTCAAAATAGTACCTTTTATGCCTGGAAATCCAGGGAATCCCGGATCGCCTTTGAGACCTGGAAGACCTGGGGTACCTGGTGCTCCCTATATTTTGATTATAGAGGAAGGAACATAATCACAAAGTCTTAAAAACACAGTACTCATGACATTATTTTTTTAAGCAAAAGATATAACTTTATATTGGATAAGAATAAGGTGAAACTGACAGAAATCATTTTTACCTGTCAGTTCAGTATTCTGCCTAGAGCTCTTCCTAGGAGTATTTAAAACAAAACACACACACACACACACACACACACACACACACACACAGAGTAAAGTTGCCATCTAATATTAGTGTGCACTGCTTTAGCTTTGAATGCATTTAAATGGAACTGCCCTGTCAGGAAGACTGAACCTGTAATTTTTTCAAAGACCACTAAAGCCATTTTTGAACCTAAGTGCCATTATGCTCAGCTGGCAGAATTCTAAATTACTCCTGATGAGGATGGAGATAGAACTAACCTGTCTGGAGGTGGGACTGGAAAGGAGAACACTATTGAGAACAATGAACCAAAAATCATGAAAAAGATGCCAAGAACAACAATCACCTTAGCATCAGCTGTCTCCAGAGGAAAAAGACATTAGTCTGATTGCTGGCATTAGAAGGTATGAGGTTAAAAGAAGAGAGGAAAGGAAGCCATCTGACCAGGGATTTGGCTTCTGGCAACTGGCTGTTATTATTGACAATTTTAGTCTAGTAAATGAGAACTTTCTGACCTGACTTCTTTTTAGTCCTCTGGTCTCCTCTGGATGACCTGAGGTCTTGGGCTGGGAGCCCAGAAATCAGCCCATTAAAAACAGGATGGCATCCTTGGAGGTAAATATAAAAGTTCTGCACTTACATCTTAAATGCCAACAGCACAAAGCTAGACAAAGAAAATATGGAAGAAACATCAATACAGGAGAAACTCAAAGTAATAGAATTGGTGTTATAAAAGATTTACTAATAGATTTGCTTAGAAGACATTGGTCACATAAAGTAGAATTTAGCTGAGGGAGTGCTCCCTCCAAACTACTGCAAAGATAAGGCAGCCAGCCAGGCCTGTTAGAGATAAGCAAGGTGTATGATGCTCAGATGTAAATGTTTCTCAGAATTGGCAGCCATCAGCCTTATCATCACAGAACATGCCTCTAACAGGATGCTCAAGGGGATCATGGGATCATAAGCAGTGTTAAGTCCTGGCCTTCCATAAAGTCCTTGGTTTTCTTCTTGAGAAAAGTATAATTCTGCCAGTTGTCCAAGATGAACCTGGGCAACAACTATTTGGAAAATAGCACAACACTAGTGTGCTTAAAATAATTCTAGCAATATCTTTGTTGTGGAAGCCTCTCATTTGCCTAAATGGCAAGATTTATAGTCTCTGATTCCTGTTTAAATTGTTCAAATGTAACCTGGAACCATGACCTAAGAGGTTTTCTTTTTTTAGGGGTGGGGAACTAGATGATAGCTTATGTAAAATATATAAGCCTAAGGTGTATATAAATTAGTAAAACTTTCTGTTGGAGGCAAGCTTCTTGTGGGTATTAGCCAGGGCTGAGCATGTACTATTAAAAAGCTTTTTTTTTCTTTATTTTTCTAAGTATGTAGAGTGATTTGTCACTGGGAAGGCAGATTATTTTTAAACAACACTGTAGAGTTTTATAAATAAAAGTCTTGTGAGCCCAGCTGTCTGTAAATTCAGTGTGTCATTACCAGTGTGCCCATGAGTCAGCTGTGTGGCCCCCTGGGCTCTTAGATTGAAGTCCTAACATGGTAATGTACAGGCCAATGGGATACTCCCCTCCATTATCAGTCTCTGGGGGGACTTATCTCTTACTTCCTCAAGTTTTCTACTGTTGGCTTCATTTTAAAGGGATACACTATCGAATTGGGGTTATTTAGGGTAGAGGTAAGGCTGATGAACAATGAAATGGAATCTTCCAGAACCAGGTAGAAAATAATAGAAAAAAAATGAAAATTACACCCAAACATCAGTGATATATGGTGGGGAGAAAATGGACATATTCACAGGATAGCAAAAGTTATTTTGAAAGCACATTAATAGAAGGCAAAATGACTATCATTAGTGAGCAATTATCAACTGCTAGGTGCTTAGTTCTTTTCCCCCAGCTGGAATATCTCAGAGTTTAAATATGCAAGTGTCAGAAGTTAACTCTTTGCAGCCCTTAATATTTTTGATTTCCTGGGCTCTGTGGGACCTTGGCTGCATTCCATCACTGCACAGATGTATCATCAAGAGGGAATATGTGCTGTGTTCAGGTACAGCTCAACAGTTGACTCACCAGAGTTAATAGGACAGTCCATGAATAGTTATCAGATATGACCAGTTCTGAAATATACAATATGACTGCAGTAACAACAGTAAGTCGGAAGTGTATTAATAACTTTACACACTCACCGGGTGACCTGGTGGGCCCACATCACCTACAGTTCCAGGTAGACCTTTGGGGCCAGTTGGTCCCATGAATCCTTTATCACCTTTTATGCCTTTCACGATAAGTCCTGGAGGTCCAGGGGGCCCTGGATCACCTGGATTCAAAAAGAGTGCATCAGAGTTGCCAGTTAGGGGGTTCTGGAGAATTCTGTTATGGATTTTTTTAAAGTGAAATTCAAGCCCTACATCTTGTCTTTTGCCTCAAACACCCTTCTTTTTGCTTCGGTAAGGTGGTGAAGATGGAGTTGGAGCATGCCAGGGAAGTGTAGGGAAAAGCAGGAAGGACAACATCTCCCTGTGGATGGTCTGTGAGGAAGTGTCTGGCCTGATGTATAGTACATGCTCAACAATAGAGGTCTCTGTCTTTAGGACATTTAATTAAATCTTCTAATCTTTTATCCAAGCCACTGTCCTTTATCACCACCAACTCACTGCTCATGAGAGCCAGGGATATGAGAAAAATCAAAAAAATAGGTAGCAAAACAAAGAGCTATGTGGAAATGTGAGGAAGATACCTCTGATGTCATGTGACTTTCATTCCAATTTATGAAAGGAAACCCTCTACCTGGATTTCCTCTTGGGCCAGGAAGACCTTTGTTTCCTTTTTGGCCAGGGACAATTGCCCCAGGTAGACCTGGTGATCCTGGGTGTCCTCTGATGCCGGAGGGTCCTTGAGGTCCAACATCTCCCATGGCCCCCTTCCTGCCAGGGAGGCCAGGCAAGCCTGGAGCACCCTTGTCTCCTTTGACACCTGCAAAGAAGAAAGAAAGCTCAGTTATAACCCAAGAAAGTTTTGTTATAGTTGGTATGTAATTAGCTTCAGTAATGTAGGTACTTTCTTTGAAAAATGTTAAAATTCATACTTTTTTAAAAAAAGAGGCTGCAGAACAAAAATATAGACCTTCCTCAGACTAGGTTTTGATATAGGTAAAATCTCTACAGTATTAAAAATCTCTGTTGTCTTATTGTGTGTGTGTGTGTGTGTGTGTGTGTGTGTGTGCAAGTGCATATATGCATGCATGATCCTGTGTATTATTTCTTTTATATAAAAAATGCTCTCAGTAAACTATAGAGATCATTGATTTGGCTGGAGTGGCTGATTATCATGTTCCAGGGACCGGCATTTCTCAGCCCTCCTAAGCGTGGGTATTACAGATATTATACACTTCACACTGACTGAGCCATTTCCTTGCTTCACTGTCTTATTTTAGAAGTAAAAATATACCTGCCCCAACTCAGTTCTTAAAAAAAGGGCATGATATAAGAAATAAAGTGTCACACAGATGGAAGGCACAGTTATTATTTGGTGAACTTTATAGTGACATTATTTATTTACAGAATAGAGCAGAGAAAAGCTAAATATCAGGGTAGGGATGTGTGCTTCGAGCTGTTACCCTGTTTCACAGAGAGAAAGTTATGATCCTGCTCAGTGTCCTGGCTAAATCATCTCCACAGCCATGACTTGGTATCTAGCAGGGATAACCATGACAAGAGATATAAAGAAGACCCCAGAAAGGTCACAGCTTAGTCTACCAGGTATTATTTGTCAGCTCAGAAGACCTTCAAGAAATTGTGCTTTGACATTTTAGAATAAAAGGTGTGTAGCATGGATTGAAAATAACTTTCCCCCTCCTTCCCATCTCTATTATTTGTATTAAAAATGGCTTATGTATTTTATCTTATGTGTATGAGTGTTTTGCCTAAACATATGTATGTACTCTGTATATGTACCTGGTACCCAGAGGACCAGAAGAGGGAGTCAGATCTCCTGGGATTGGAGTTACATGTGGTTGTGAGCTCTTGTGTACATGCTGGGAACTGAACCTATGTCCTTTGCAAGAGCAGCCAGTGCTTTTAACCTTGGAGTCATCTCTCCACCTCCTCTGTATTATTCTTGAGAGTCAACGGCATGAATACAGAAGTAAGAGTGAGGCTGGTGACTGGAGAAAAGTTGTGGTTGGGACACTGCTGGATAGCAAAGACCGAGGGTGATAAGGAAAGTTGAACCCATGACTGTTGAGATATAATCCTTTTGTATTCACTCTCTTTAGTCTTGTAATGTCTGTAATCTCTGCTGTTAAAGAAGGTGAACAGAGGTGTCAGCTTGTTTCTGGCTCTGTTTGTAGCATTGTCTTCATTCAGCAATGGCCTCACACACTCTTGTGGTTGGTTTTATATTGTGGTTTTGTTAAAATTATTCCTTGCTGTGTATTAGAAGTTCTTTGAAGGATTTGGAAGAATAAACTAATTAAAACAATCACATATTCCAAGTTTCAATGAACTCTTCATGTTTTGTTATTCCAGAAACATTGAGGTGTTTGATCACTCACATGACTAGGCTATTTGTTATTTTTAAAGCTTTTGTTTGTTTGTTTTTTTGTCTAAGGTATGATTGGTTTTTTAAAATTCATTTGCATTTGAATGCAAAGTAATGCAAGTACTTTTCTACTTGACTTTGTCCAGTCCAGTTCCACCATCAACCTCTCTTTTGCAGGTTCTCATGGCATCAATTGTTATGAATTAAATGTAATTACTACCTTAAAATATTCTATACATAGGACACAGGGCTAATAAAGACCATTAAAAAGTAGGAACAATCTGCTGTTTCTTTTGGCTTCTCTCTCTACAAAATAGAAAAGAGCTCAAAGAATCTGTTTATCCTATGACAATGGTTTGAGAGAGACATCCCTGTGGCTTGTCAAAAAACATGCATGGACCTTGAGGAACATCTAGACACATCATGTCTCAGATGGCGAGTTACAGGTTAGCCCTTGACAAACAGTATCATGAGCTACGACTCCAGGGCAAGGTTGGAATCAAAGTGGAAAAGGGCAGTATTGCTAATGCATCTCATCAGGGAGGGATGCTCATAGGAAGCTAGCTCCACCTATAGTCTTTTAGGAGTCAAGTCGTCGAAATAACCAACTAACAATAACCAAGCAAAACAAAGATATGGATTCTTTTCATCTTTAAAACTGTTCACAGAAAGAAATCTCAAAAGACAGATCACAGCTCTGGATTCATTCCTTTTTCGTGCTGATAAAGAGTTTTAATTGACTGTTAAGATCATAAGTATTTAGTACCATTATTGGGGCATCTTTCATTCTCCAGGTTACATTGTCTGATAAAAACAGAGAACTAGATTCTCATCTGGGAAATGCAGATTTTAAGGTCAGAGGAAAAAAGAACTGCCTACCTGGAACACCAGGGCTCCCCTTTGGGCCTGGATAGGCCCCAAGCAAGCCTGTAAGAGGTAATTTTGATATATTAATATTCAATTATCCTAAGTGCATCTTACATAGGAAGGAAGTATAACTGGTACACACTGAGTCGGTATTAGAGACCATCAGCTCTATCAGTGAAGAGTTGTTAGCGTCACGTGGAATTAAAATGCTATTTATAAACTGGTGGGTCAAATAGTAAAAACAAGAACCAGTGAAGTAGCTCTTTGGGTAAGGACTCATGCCTCTCAGACTAATGACCTGAGCTCAGTCCCCACCCCACCCCACCCCTACCCCCGGGCTGAGAGAAATCAACCCCTGCAGTTCATCTTCTTTACTACCACACAACAGTGATGAAATGAATGAACCCAGACACATACACATATTCACACAAAATAAATAAGGGTGTTTTGTAGTTGTTGTTAAGAGGAAGCTGTACCTGATTCTCCCTTTTCTCCAGGTGGACCAGGAATTCCATCATGTCCTTGGTTACCTCTCATACTCATTGGTCCAGGAGGTCCTGGGAGTCCTGGGGGGCCTGAAACAAACAGAAACGCAGCCACACCACTCAAAGACAGGGTCTTTTTCTTCTATGGCCTACTGTGAATACTGGGGAAAGTACTCAGACAGGTGGAAAGTGCTCAAACAAAAATTCAGATTAATACTCTCATGAGATGACCACATGGTATTTTATACAGGCAGATACTTCAGTTAGATAGGCAATGTCATCAACCCCACTATTCTGCATTTCATGGGAACAGTGAGCTCAGACCATCTAACCTCAGAAGGAAGGAAGTTTTTTTCAGGCAAAGGGGCAGAATAAGTTTTAAAATAAAACCTGGAGGGCCAGTGCTTCCTGGAGGGCCTGGGAAGCCCTTCTTTCCTTTAAGACCCAAATCACCATCAGGACCCGGGTTCCCTAAAGATCCAGAGAGAGAGAGGACAGAAAAAGAAACCAAGACATAAGTGGTAGTTACATCAGCAACTGAAACAGCCAGTTCCTCCCATCAACCACACTCTGGCTTCCCTTAAGGAAATTCCTGACAGATCACCTCAGACACTTGTCTGGAAAGACATTTCTCCTGGAAATCACATAGGTGTGATTCCCTTCATATGTTGAAGTCCCAACATCCAGTACTTCAGAATGCCATTGTACTTAGCAATGTGGTTGTGAAAAATTGGGGTTGGCAACATGGTTCAGTGGGTAAAGGAGCTTGCAGCCAAGACTGACACCCTGAATTCGATCCCGACATAGACTTTCAGCCAAGATCAGGAGCTAACTGCAAATCTATTGAACCCCTCAGTGTTTGAAAACTTCGGTTAAATGCTATCTGTATGTTGGTCTGCAGCTGTAACCAAATAGTTCAGCAAGTTTTCTTGTTTGTTTTTCAGAGTAATGAAATAGATTTTTTTCTTCCCAGGACTGAGAATTGAACCTAAGACCTTCCATAGATGAGCAAGACAGTGTACTAATTAAGCTTCATCTCCAGCTGAGCAATTGTTTTTAGTAAAATAAATCAAAAACTTGTTATAAGGTAAGATGGATGTCAATGTCTAGACCAGAAATATGCCAGAAAAAAAAAAGATTCAAAATATCACTACAGGTGGAATCAGGTATCTTCCAAATTTACACATTAAAGTCCTAATCCCCAGTACCTTAGAATGCCATTGTGTTTAGAAATGTGGTTGTTAAAAACTGGGGCTGACAGGTGATGTTTGCAGCCAAGCCTGACACCCTGAGTTCGATCTCCAGGACCCACATGACAAAAGGCACTGACTCCCACAAGTTGTCCTCTGGGACCCCCACATGCCTAGTGCAGCATGCACACACCACACTCATATGTAGTAAATAAATAAATAATAAATAATGCGATTGAAGAAAAGTTAAATGAACATGAGGATTCCAGTCCAGCACTAGCGGTATCTTTGTAAGAGATGAGGATGGAAACCCAGGGGAGACAGGAGAAGACGGCACTAGTGGAGCCCAGAGGTCTCACAAGAACCAACCTTACCAGCTCTTTGGTCTCAGCATTCTGGCTTCCAGACTGAGAAAATAAGCTTCTCTTAGCTCACCCAGTCTATGCATGCATTGCGAGCCCTGCTAGGTATCTTATTCTAACCTAATTGTGTGGGAAAGTACCATCTCATGCTTCTTAACTGAGTTTCCCCGGGCAGAACTTCAGATATTTTGATTGCAAGAGTAGATGTCCGGAAACAGTAAATTTACTTTTGATTAATTTACTTTTTTTAAGTACCATAAAATTTGAAGTTCAAAGTTGAATCAAAACAACCATAGCATATATACCCTAAATTGTAGCTTTCTGTTTATGATGATGGTTCTAAAAGGTAAGGGCCATCCTATGCACACCGCTTCCACCTTTCCGTAAAGCCAGGGCTCACCTGGGTGGCCAGGAATCCCAGGATTCCCAGGGGCTCCGTCAGGTCCAGCAGGCCCAGATCGTCCAGGTGGACCCGATGGGCCTCTCTCTCCTTTCTTTCCTTTGTCACCTGGCAGTCCTGGATCGCCCTTAAATTCAGTCAAACACCTTTAAAGTTCTCATAAGCAGGATATGTAGTTAGGTGTAAGTAAAACTCTTATTCATGTATCAATCCTTGCTGAGTATCTGCTACTCTGTATCAGTCCTGCTACTGAGTGTCAGACCAGTACCCTGAAATGTATGGGGGATAGGTTAGGTTAGTTGCACATTTTGTGAGGCACAGTGCAAAATGAAAATGTAGCGCTCTCTTTTTAAAGACACTTTAAAGGGTTTCAAAAGAACAATAATAGAACATTTAACCAAGGCAGGGTCTTGGACGGCACTGGTCTATGTGATGACAGACTGCATCCTCATATATGATACACACAGCTCCTGCCTCCATGGGCTTCAGAGACCAGCTGGGAAACAAATATCAAAAGATCACACAAATATAAAATTACAAAAATTGTGATGACTGACAGGGCATCAGAGATGTGTGTGCAGATACAACGGATAAAGACACAATATGCCAATCACCTGTTTAAAAAGGTCCTTTCACTGATTTAATATTTATCGCACCTGTGTCTATGATTAATGATAATTGAGAACATTCACGGTTGATGGTGACTTATAAAACTTCCATTATGGCCAATTGTATTGTTTTATTAAAATTCCCTAACCTGATTTAAAAAAAAGAAAACCAGCCTATGGCCTACTGAGAGCTCTAAAGATTCCTTGTGTTATTACCTGCAAAAAACCTGAATATAGACAGAGCTGGTAGTGAGCTGAGCAAGAATCCAATCAAATAGGATTGCTCTTTAAGAAAATACTCCAGTGGAAGGAGTCTCCCTGGTTTCCTGAAATCTAGTCAAAATAAGGGGGAAAATTGTGCCTCAAATAATAAAAACTTGTTTTCTTGAGTTTTTGCAGTTTCTAAAAATTTCCCTTCTCATTTTGGCAAGGACCACTAAAGATGTTGGAAATGATAATATCAATGCTTCATTGTGCCTGTCTTGAAACAGAATCTCTTGTAGCTGACACTGGATTTCAACTTGTGTAGTCAGTGGTGACCTTCACATCCTGTATCCATCTCTCAAGTGCTGGGATTACAGGTATGAGAGAAAGTGCTAATCTTCTGGTTCAAAAGAGATGATTTCTGAGGCAACAACTCTATGCTCTGGATTCTTATGCCCTTGAACAGCTGATGAAAAAAAAAATCTGCTTCTTTTTCAAAAACATGCCCTGGGAACTTTACATCCAATTTAGCTGGTCCCTTGGGTTGCTGCAGATTTCTCCAGGGAGAGCCAAGGAATCCCATGTTTAAAAGCTCTGCTTACTGGAATGTCCATTAACAACTCTATACCAGCACAGCTCTGACTCTTAGTGTTAAGGGCAGGAAAAAAAAAAAAAAAAAAAAAAAGGTTGGACAGAAATAAACCAAAGAGAGCAGCCAAGCCGCACTCAAACATCCGGTTGCTGCCACACACGTAGCGTTTTGACAGCCAACTTCAGTCTAATGGAACACAGACTCTGAGAAAAACACTGCAATGAGGCAGAGCATTCTGTGTAATGAAGTGAAAACATTTAAAAATCTAACACAAGGATACATATAGGCATCATAGGATCTTGTTTACTTTTTAATGGTGCTGTAAAGTTATTTTTATTTTATGCCTTTTATTATATTTTATATCTACGTGCAAAGAATTTGGCATGCAGGATGTAACAAAAGTTCTGCACAAAAAGCAGCAAGAAGAAAAAATTTTTATATGAAATAAATTCATGGTTTGGAGGAAAGAAACCCTGCCCTGTCAGAGTGTGTGGGCCTTGTCACTACTGTCCCCTGCTGGGCACATGCTTAAACTGCAGGGGCAGAGAAATTTTCAAGTTAAGAGTATACAATAGCCTCAGTTGCAAAATACAAATATGTTTAAATAAATCATAACTGCCCGAATGTGTAGATGTCTCGTTTTCTTTTCTCTGGATACACTGAAAATGTAACTATTTCAGTGGTCTGTGTACCTTTGGTCCGGGTGGTCCTGGGCTTGCACCTTCTGCAAGACCTTGCTCCCCCTTGTCCCCTTGGGGACCAGGAATCCCTGGAAGGCCTGGTCTTCCAGATAGACCCGGAAGTCCCAAAGGTCCTTTATTCCCTTTAGGGCCTGAAATGGGGACAGATATTGGGTAAGACAAGTGAAGGAAGAATCTTGAGGTATCCCTTGTATCCCAAGCATCTTGAAGGATGTTTGTATGAATCAATTCCCCAAAAAGATGTTTTTTCACAATATTTAGCTATACAACGTATGATTATTACGTAACATATGTACTTTGATATCATTCATAGTTTACTTTCTCGCAGAACCTTTGTCTAAAAACAGTAGTCATGTAAATATTAAATAAGCAAAACAAAAGCAATCTAAAACACAGAAAATCTACAGTTCTTATTTGTCCTGAGCTCAATGGCTCACTATAGCAGGAGCATCACATTACCTGGTACACCCATGTTCCCTGTGCTTCCTGGCATGCCTCCTGGTCCTGGTCCTCCAGGATTCCCATGTCTTCCCATATCTCCTTTAGGGCCTTGAGAATAAATAGAGTCACATGACCCAGTTCCTGGGCATATTCACTCAGCACATATTTTCTGTTTGCATGAGTAGATAAGTACAGAACTTTTTAAGTACAGAACACCAAAACAATCCAAGAGACAGAAAAATCTACAGTTCTAACTTGTGAGCTCAAGGGCTTGTAATAACAGATGATAGCATTAACTAGGTAGATAAGTACAGAACTCCTAGACTAGCTAGTTAAGGGTTAACTGTTCATTCACTTTCAGCTAGGGCTCACCCTAGGACTGGATGTGGAGACTGGACAAAGTGAGAGTCCTATCACTAGGCCTTCTCAAAGTGATCCTAGGTCCAACATTTGCAGAAAAGTGTAGAGATTCTGACCAACTGCATGTCAGAACATGTCTGATAGCAAATACTGCAGATTAATTGCCATCTAGGTCATTTTGCTATTGGAATTTCTGGGGGTGGGAGACTACTTTAATAGCTTAAAGTTGCTTTGCAGACTTGTACTTAAAATTACTAAACATAACTTGTTTACAAAAGGAAAACGCAGAAGTGAAAATGACTAGAGCATTAATTTTTATCTCCGACACTTTAAAAATAAAACTTTGAGTATGAAAATGGAACCATGTGAAGATGTGTTTCAGATGATAGATGCCAGCTACTAAACACCTTTACTTTGGTTTAATTTAGAACAGCTTCCTCCTGAAATACTTCTAGGGCACAGTCTATGTTTAACCTAATAAGTCTAGAAGTAGGTTTTCTTACACTTAGGTCTAGGGGACAGTAGAGAGTGATGTTTCTACTGAAGTTAGTCATACCTGGAGGGCCTGGTAGCCCAGGCAGTCCCTCAGCGCCTTTCAGACCTGGTGACCCTGGAATGCCTCTGCTTCCTTTTTCACCTGGATTTCCTACAAACCCTAAAGTTA
This sequence comes from Sigmodon hispidus, assembly GCA_004025045.1. NCBI lineage: Eukaryota > Metazoa > Chordata > Mammalia > Rodentia > Cricetidae > Sigmodon > Sigmodon hispidus. Next base: position 94,910 of record PVIH01006762.1, on the reverse strand, counting down.
AAGACCAGATTTTAAAAACACGCATCAGTTGTAAAGCATATCTCTAAAATTCATGTGGTCTAGGGTTCCACCTGTCACTGAAACAAACTGGAGACCATCAGACTCATTGACATCCTGGTCTAAATTGGTAGGCTATTGCCAAAATACAACATCACACATTTATCAAGAGCATGCGGAGATGTGGTCTTCTATTTTTTTTTTTCAGAGGAATTGGATAAACTAAGATGTAGAAAGCATTAGCATAGTGTCAGGCTGGAATCAGTTCTCAATGAACAAGGGCAGCTCCCATCATGAGATTCATTCAAGTAACATTACAAAGTTGAAGTATAGTTCAGTGGTAGACCCCTTCCTTAGCCTGTGTGAGCACTGGGTTCAATCCCCAATACTGAAAGCAACCATAAGATATTTTAAGATTTAAGAAGCCTAAATACTTCTTCATTTTTTTAATAGCAAAGTAATATACTACACAATTCTTATATTAACAATACTATTTCCAATCCATTTGTTAAGATTTATTAGGCATTGGTTAAGTCAAAGACCCTGTCTTGACTCATGTTTGAACATAGTCATTTGAATATGGCTAGGGAAATCATTAAGATTCCCGGACACCCTTCCGTCCCCAAAACTTGACTTTGGTCAATTTATTCTCTTCTCTGATACACTTTTACATCAGTAATCAATTATGAACTTCTTTAACTGCATAGAACATTCTACTGTTTGTCCTTGGCCAGGCTTGGTGCCTTTTCCTGTTCATACATTTATTTACAAATGGATTAAGCAAGTGTCTAATTAACAGACAGGTCTGGTGCTGTTTTCTGGAAATAAAAATAAGTCATGTTCTTCTTCCCAAGTCTTCGGTGCTTAATTGAGGAGACAGCCAAACAGCAAACATTACTATCCAGTGAGATAAGTGCTGTAACACATCTAGACACAATAGGTGACACAGGGAATTTCTGGAAGAGGGGGCTATTTTGTATGTCAGCCTTGAGACATGCAGCTTATTGGATGAAGGAGGCATAGAATGAGACAGGATTTCCAGGCTAGACAATAGCCTATGCAGAAAAAGAAATGATTGTACTTCTGGTTTTCCATTATCATCAGCTAAGAATGTCCATTGTTTAATGGATACATTTGTTCTAGTCTGAAGGCCATGGAGAACTTGATTTTATTCATTCATCCATGCATGTACTTATTTTAATTTTTGTTTATTATTATGTGTGTTTCTTATGTATGTGCACACTTGTGTTTATGATGAATCTATGTGGGTGTAATTGTGTTTTTGCCTGTGTCTGGAGGTCAGAACTAATTTTTCCAGTGTTGGATCTCTCCTTCAACCTTTGTGTGGGCTTTGGAGATTGAACTGAGATCTTATGGTTTACAAGGCCAGTCCTTTTACCCCTTGAGTCATCCTGCAGGCCTTGGCTTGATTTCATATGGCTGGAGAGCAAAGAATGTTTTGTATAACTTTAACAGTGTAACAATGTAAATTGTTAAAGGGCTATAAAATGAGCAAAGCGAAAGAAAAACGTACAAAGGAGACCTCATATTTCCCACAAACATGTATTACCAGAATGGAAAGAATGCTTAGTTTCCACTCATGTTTCTTCCCCCTTACTACACTATAAGTTTCATTGTGACTGGGAAGCTATACCTATGCATTCAGGACATGATAAAGTGTCTAATACAGAGACATTAAAAAGGAAAACATACATGACATGTGACTGGAGACAAGATGTATATACTACATAAGTAGGCTGAATTCTTTCTAACTCTATTTCTTTTCTTTTCTTTTTTTTTTTTTTAAACTTTATTTATTTGCCTTGGTGTTTGCCTGGAACTGGAACTACAGACAGTTGTTAGCTGCCATGTGGGTGCTGGGAATCGAACCCTGGTCCTCTGGAAGAGCAGACGGTGCTCTTAACCGCTGAGCCATCTCTCCAGCCCCCTAACTCTATTTCTTAATTTCACACATGAATACAATCTAGTTAGATATTTTTCACTCCTTCTCCTGCACTTCAGCTCCTTTTGGATACAGTCCTCTCTCCATATCCCTCTCCACACTCACTTTTTCTTTCTTCCTCCTCCTCTTCCTCCTTTTAAAATAATCCCTTAGGTCCAATTACTGCTGCATTCGTATATTGTTCTAACCTCTAGAACATGGGAAAGCTGTCATGGGCCACACCATTGAAAAACAAAACAGAGAAAAACAACCTGCCTTCTGTCTTGGTGTTGTTGATTTGATCCAACCTAGAGTCACCTAAGAAGGGGACCCTCAACTGATGAATTACCTTGATCAGGTTGGTCTGTAGCCATGTCTGTCAGAGATTGTGGTTGGGGTGGGAGGGTCAAGCCTATTGTGGTTAATACCATCCTTAGACATGCCAGCCTGGGTTATATAAGAAAAATAACTGAGCAAACCAGAGAGGTGCCAATAAGTATCAATCCTCCACGGTTTCTGCTTCAGTTTCTTCTTGAATTCCTGTTCTAACTTCACTTAGTGTTTGTGACTTGGAAATGTAGGCAAAATAAGCCTTTTCTTCCCCAAGTTGCCTTTGGTCAGAGCAAACTAGAGCACTCTCCTGCCTCCAGTGACCCCCAATTGCCAGGGAGGCTTCAGGTGAGAGCAGGAGCCTCAGAAAGCCTTGGAGGCAACAGTTACTTGCTTGGTTGAGTTCCATTTATAAAGCGTTATTCACAGAGGCTCCTCTGACTATTTGCATTTGCTAAGTTTTCTGCTTCGCTTATCTCTCCAATATTTGTGATCCAGACACCAGAGATTACATCATAAGAAGGACAGGTGGAGCCATTGGAACCAGCTGCTTCTCACACTGGGTAAGAAACTTGACCCCTCAAGTCTTTGTGTGAAATGAGATTAGCAGTGACCATCTGATTTCTCAACCACATGAGATCTTTCTCTACAAGAGCCACCTCTTGGCTTATCATGAGATTGTGTTGACATTTATCAAGCATACAGCAGTACTTGAACATGATGACACATAAACCTTGGTTAAATAGTATAATATGCTTTATATTGTTCTGTAGTGGGATTATGTTCTGGTACATATTTGTCCCTCCTACTAGTTTAATAAAATGATGATTGGCCAGAGGCAGACAGGAAGTATGGGCAGGGCTACCAGGTTAAGAAAACTCTGGGAATAGGAAGAGCAGAACAGAGACATCAGGAAAGACACCAGCAGAGAGAGATGCCAGAGAGACACCAGCAGACACAGAGGAAAGAAGTTGAAATGCTTCTCTGAGAAAAGATACTAAGCCACTTGGCTAATTATGGGTTAGTTTAAGAATTAAGAGTTAGCAAGTTATATGACTGAGCCATAGGCCAATCAGCATGAAATTAATATAAGCCTTTGTGTGATTATTTGGGGGTTAAGCCGTAACAGGCTATGAGTCTGAACCTGGGAGCTAGGCCAGAAAGTCTGAGCCAGAAAATTCTTACTACAAAGTTCATGTTTTTTTTTTTTGTTTGTTTTGTATATATGTCTATTTTTCATGTAGACTCTTCAAAGTAATGATAGCCACTACTGATTTGTGCCCTCCATGTCTCTTCCATATTTGGAGTGAATGTCTCTATGTTTGAAATCCACATTTTTTTTAAAAGGAGATGTGTTATGGTACCCCAGAACTCAGGAAATTTAAGCCAGGAGACTCTTAAGATTGAGACTGGCCTGGCTATGTAATGAATTCAAGGCCATGATGGACTATATAATAAGGTCCCATCTCAAAAACATACTTTAAAAATGGATCATACAGATATTAGAGGCTTTAATAATATGCTTCCTTTTGTTGTTTTTGAATCTAATCCTCAGCTGGGTTTCGAAATTCTGTGACAACAGACACCTTCATCACTTTGCTAAAGTAAATGATAACTACCGCTTTCTAGATTTCCTTCATCAAAAATAAATAGTCTTATAAATTAATCCTTTCCAAAGATCATCTTTCTCTGTTGACAAATAGTTTGGATTTGTTTTTTTTTTTTCAGACTTTGTTATATGTTAATTCCAGAAAGTTCTTTGGTATGCCTGAAGTGAGAGACTCTACTCAGTCTCTCTATCACGAACTGCACAGAATTTGTGATTGTTTTGAGTCTACTAAGCAGACTTGGCTGGCCTGGAATTTGCTGTGTAGACAAGGCTGGCCTTGAACTCAGAGATGTAGCAGCCTTTATCTCTTGAGTATTTGAATTAAAGGCATACAGTACTACAAAAATTCTGGCTCCATGCAGAATTTTCAAAGCTAATAGTCTTTCAGCTTATAAATGCTTATGTGTTAGTATGTCAAGCATACTAATATTTTTGGTGACCATCTGATTTCTCAAAACACATCAGAATATTCTCTACTATAATGTGGCTCTGTAAGCCATGGCAGATTTTTTTTTAATGTTTTCTCTTCTGAGAGAATTTAGCTGCAAGGAAAATGTGTTACCCAGAAATTTACCGTGTGTCTACAGTTGCTTGAGATTCAATCTGATCAAGAAAACTAGATTTGCTTATGATTTGCCTTGATACTGGTCATATAATTGTCTGATGAAAAACATCTGCAAATACCACCCAGGTAACTTGAAATAATTTGAATGGATTTGACCTTTAACCCAATAGCTGTACCTAACAAGTAACCATATGCTAAAAGACTTATATATGATATAAATAAAAGACTAGTTTGGCCTATATAAAACACGATAAAAATAAATAAAAAATCAAAAGACAAACAAATAAAAAAAAGATAGAGTTAGTCAGTCTCCATTCGACCCCCCCCAAAAAAAACATACAAAAGATACAAGTGAGCCACAGGCTGGGCCACGTGGCAAATAAATTAATAAAAATAAGTTAATTTAAGATAAAAAACTAACTAATAATATACATAAAACATAAGCCAAACAATATAAAATTAATATAAACATATAATTCATTTCTTTAAAAAACAAAAGCCACCACAAACAAATTCCAAACCTCTGGACCCAAATGGGACCCAAAAAACTCTCTACAACAGATTAAGTTTAGGATAATATATTTTTTCTTACTGTTATTTTTTAAGGATTTTGAAGATGAGAAGATGTTTTGCAATGCAATCAGAAAACCTGTCCTGATAGCTAAGAGAAGAAAGCAGAATTTGGAGCAGAGGGTTCCTTTTTCACAGAAACACTGTTTTTGTTGCTGTTACTTTATTCATGTTTTTATTTTGGAGGACAAAAATCTTACTCTGTAGCCCAGCTTATTTTCAAACACACAATCCTCCTGCCTCAGCCTCCTGAATGCTGGTATTACAGGCTTGTGCCATTAAATCTGGGTGGCTCAGAGAATCTTTTAAAAAGAAAATAATACTATTTTTATTTATTTTATTAGACCAATTTACACAAGGCCATTTTCATGCAAGAATATAAATGACTTTGAACAGATTTCCCTCCAGACCCCCAATAGCCTCTGCTTTTTAAGCCCTTTCTCCCAATAGTCTTGTTTCCTTAGACAGTTTTGCATGTACTTTCTCATTTCATATGCACTATATGAGAGTGTTTATAAGTTTAAAAATCTAGGATCCATACATGAGAAAAAAAGTATGGTATTTGTCTGAGACTGAATTAACTTAATGTAGTTATTGTTGGTCAGATCCATTTTCCTGTAAATGTCTTAACTTTGTTCTTCTTTATTCTTCTGAAAGAAGGTTGGTTCTGTAACTTTGGTGTTATGAATAATGATGCACTGAGCATTTCTGTGTATCAGAGAAATGGATGTTATATTTTTATATACTTATGAGGTATGTATATGATGTTTAGAATATGAAAATCAAAAAATGGCTTTGCAGTTTATGATTCTAAAAAATTATTTAAATACAGCAGGCCAGAATGTACAACTAATTTAGTAATAAGAATGAATGCATTCAATGAACAACATAATATTGTTCACGTTCAGCTTCCAAATGGCTGTGTGACTGAACAGGTGACTCAACACAGTCCTCATTTGTCAATTAAAGGGTTTTGCTCAGATATTTCTTAGCCCCAGAATCACCCAACTCTAAACACACAAAGTTCTTTACCTTTAAGCCCAGGTTCTCCTTTGTCCCCCTTTAACTGTGGAATTTGGGAAGGCCCAGAAATTCCCTTCTCTCCTCTTTCTCCTTTGGCTCCAGGGTGTCCTTTCTTCCCCTTTATTCCTGGGATTCCAAGGCTACCTGACACACAAGAGTAACCACATCAGGTCCTTACCTCCTAAGTGGTACATCAGAAGCCAGAGTTTAGCACAGTGCAGAATAAAACAGAACAGACGTGTGAATGGTTCTATGACCTTGATAGTGTTTCCGAACTCACAGCCTCTTGGCAGAGCCAATATAAGTTTGCAGGGTGAAAATAAGATCCATTCAATTGGGCAAGGGAATGCAGAACACACACACACACACACACACACACACACACACACACACACACACACACAAAATACGTTCTTCACTCATAACTTTTTTTTTAAAGAACAAATGTCATTTATTTTGTGACGAGGTTAGTCAGCACTATCCATACCTCATGCCACTGGGAAAGATGCCATCACTCACCTCTCTGCCCCTGTGAACCTGGCTTCCCAGGAGGCCCTGGAGGGCCAGGGGTTCCAGGATATCCCATCATCCCAATCTCTCCTTTCATGCCTGGAAGAACAAGTAACACAAAGCACTTCATAATGTTTAGAATATTAAAAATAAAATATTCCAAAAATGTAGACAGAGAAATTGGGAGTGGTGGTTTTTGTAAATAGAAAAATCACCAAGTTTGTGAAAGAGATAGGTCAATGTCTTTTAAAATTTCACTGGTCTCTGTTTCTTCTTCTCTTCCTCCTCCTCTCTCTTTAAAGATTTATTTATTTATTATGTATACAGTATTCTGCCTGCATAAACGCCTGCAGGCCAGAGTAGGACACCAGATCTCATTATAAATGATTGTAAGCCAATGTGGTTGCTGGGATTTGAACTCAGGACCTCTGGACATCTTGCCAGTGCTCTCAGCCACTGAACCACCTCACCAGCCCCCATTTTGTTGCAGCAAATCACACCATGGTTGACAACAGAGAACCCTGAGTTGTCAAAATTGTCAAAAACAAAATATTGGCCAGTGTTCCTTGTAAATATAAATACAAAAATTTTAACAAATATTTATTGGTGCATCTGCTGTCTTAGCTCCTGTCTGGTATAGCTTTCCTTGTATCCTTTCACAGTACAGAATGAACTTGGCTTTTTCTTCATTTTTTAAAAGTAGCAGAATAAGCCATAGGTTTAATCTTGACATTTTCATTTATGTACATCATTATACTTTATTCTTACTCATCCTAAAGTTGGTTTTTAAGCATAGTTTTAATTATTCTCCTATTATGGGAGATGAAAATCTAGTGCCAAGAATATGAGTTGGCACATTAGAGAAGCCTGGTGATAGGAACCAAAGCAGAATGTGTTGGTCAAGCCATTATCCTGGTCTCCTTCCTCAAGGAGAGACCAGTGAAGTCCTTATGTCATGAGGAATAGGACATTCTTTACAAATGAAGGAACAATAAAACAATCACATATTAAAAAGAATTAGGAAGATATAATATCATGAATAGTCCTGTGACCACACTGTAGATGCCTTAGATACAATGGACAAATTTCTAGATCAACACAGAACCAAAACAGACCCACAAAGCAATAGAAAACCAACTAGGACTGTTTCTATTCATTATAAATTTACATCACACTGATAGGTATGTGTGTGGGTGCCGGAAGAGGCTAGAGGAGGGTGGCAGATGCCCTGGAGCTGTAGCTACAGGTGGCCATGGACCACCTGATGTGGATCACTTGGGAAATCATCAAGTGGTCTTAACTGCTGAGCCATCTCTCCAGACCTCAAACTGATAATTTAAAGACTTTCTATAAAGAAGAATTAAGACCCAGATGACTTTGCTACTGAACTTTATCAAGTGGTCCAGGATAGCAGTTCTTAATAAGCTTTTCCAAGAAATACTACAGGAGAACTCATTCCCAGCCTGTTTCCACAGGGCCAGCATTGACTCAAACAGGATTGAAGCTTCACAAAAAATTGGCCAGTGTTCCTTGTAAATATAAATACAAAAACTTTAACAAATATTTATTGGTATCTTATAATATGCAAAATCACAGCACAGCATAAAAAAAATAACCATATCCTGGATAATTATAAAATGTAATGGCTCTACTCTGCTCTCCCCCCTCTTGGTCCTTTCCTCTTAAAACAATCAAGGAGAAAAGATACACTAGCCAAAAGAAGAAGCATACAGTGTGCAGAGTCGCTGAAGGGAAAAATATGGAAGAACACTTAGAGGATAATGGTACAAAGGATACCTGGTGGCCCTGGGAATCCTGGAGTTCCTGGATGTCCTTTTTGGCCAGGTGGACCCATCTCACCAGGATGACCTGGCATTCCTGGTGGTCCAGGTTCTCCAGGGTCTCCTGTCCTGTCCATGCCCGGGATGCCAGGGTCTCCTTTTGGCCCCATATCACCTCTTCTACCTACAGATGAATATATGAACAGATGAATGAGTGACCTACATATGAATAGATGAATGAGGACTTAAGAAATAAATGCTTTCTCTGCCAACTCCAAAGATATTTTAGTGTTGATTATTTAGCTATGTTGTTGAGTAAACAGACACTCACCTGTGTGTTTGTTTAGTGTCTACCCCTAACGTATCTCAAATCCTCATAGCTCTAACATTATCCATTTCAGGGCTCATGCAGTGATGACGATAGAGTGCTGATAACTATTTTGAGTGCTGCAGGTACATTCTGGAACTGTGCTTTGTGTCATTTCCTAGTCTTTCACGCCAGACCTACATAGCAGCTCCCAAGAGGTGAACTCCCATATGCTTCTGCAAACAGTAGCATCACTGTGATGCTTGAGGTGTTGACCAAGAATTTTTCTGGGACAGATAAGCAGAATGCTAGTCTACAGACTCTAACAGAATTCTAAAGAACTTTTCCTAGGGAACCAAGATCTGATCTGTTGAAAGGGTCCAAGTAGGTAGAATGTATTTCATAGTACCTGGAATATGCAACCTTAATTCACTTGGGTTTATTTTCACAAATCTTGGTTTTATGTTACTTATGAAATAATCAACTATATATTTTAGCTTACAAAATCAGGTAGCTTTGTGTACATTTTCTCTATTTTAATCATCACAAAGTTACTATTTCCTTATGAAAGTTTTAGATGTAAAATATTGATTTGAAGTTTATGTATGTGAATATATGTTAATGACTCATCTATTTGCTGATCTATCTTTATCATCTAGTCTGTTGATGGAGCTCATATCTCCTTACATACAAAGAACAAATCAATCCACTGTGTTAAGTTTGAGTCTGTTTGTATAACCAGTACGCACTAATTTAGAATATCCATAAAAGCCAGGCATTTATTTCCCAAAAAAACATGTCTCAGTGAACAGCAGTCAGGACTTGTTGCTGGACAGTTTCCATTTCAAACAGCAAAGGACAGAGCCGGAGGCCACATTATCTGCCTACATAGCTCTTGAATGGAAGGTCTTCCTCCTACCTGGTTGCCCTTTCAATCCATTTAATCCTGGAAGTCCTGGGGCACCCTTGGGTCCCTGTGTGCATCTCCCTGGGAGTCCTTTTGCTCCAGGTGGTCCAGGTGGTCCTGGGTCGCCTTCAATAGAGAGGCCAGGAGTTTGATCAGGTGCCTAAGCCCTGATTACTGTCAGGTCATCTTTCTGTAATCCACCTTCTCAAACCACACTTCTATTTAATACCATCAACACGCTTGTATAGAGGACATTCATGAAAGAAGAAGGAAAGAGGGAAGGAACATAGAACAGCCACGTCGAATGGAACTGATCCTTTTCACTGATAGTTCACCAAGATGCAAGTGCTTAGAGCCCCCCAGGGCACCTACAGTGGAGCTCACTGAGGAGAAAAGTAACCACATTGACGTCGTACCTGGAGGCCCATCAAGCCCCACTTTTCCTGGAGTCCCTGGGAGCCCCGGAAGTCCAGGCAGACCAATTTCTCCGTTTTCCCCAGGATTGCCTCTTTCTCCTGGAAAGCCAGGTTTTCCGGGTTCCCCCGGTGTGCCCAGCCCTGGTTCTCCCTGTAGCAGAGGCGTTAGGTTAGTGTCTCCAATGGAGTGCTTCCCAGCTGTACTTGCTGGGGGTGCTTTCAATTTGTTTACATAGACACTACAGTTCAAAGCAAATTTTCCCTTTCAACTTTAGACAGTGACCTTGCCACAAAATGCTGCTTCATAATATTCTGCAGTCTACCTTCCATTGAAGAGAATTCTACACTCTGAACGTTTTTGAAGTCATTAATAAAGGTTAGAAATGTGAGTTTCCACAACGACTTAAAAAGTATTATCTACAAATATCTCAAAAAAGTAATATATTTATCTATAAATATACTGAAAATTTTAACTCCAAGTGTCTTGTCTGATAAGGGCTTTGCAACTGCTGACTGTAATTGCCCATTCCTATCAGTTTGTGTATTAGTCATTGCAGACCTTAGCTCCTGGGTGGCCTGGCTCTCCAGGACGACCTGGCTTTCCTATTTCCCCAGGACAACCAGCTGATCCTTTTGTTCCTGGGAAACCTTGATCTCCTATAAACACAAAACAAAAGCAATAAACATTAAAGATTAGTGTCATAGGAAGTTTATGAGCAATATTTCCTTTATCAAATACATTTATTAGGCATCCATGTTTGTATGATGATAAAAAACCAACTATTAAATTAGCAGTTCAAAAACAGAACAAAAAACTGAGTGTCAAGTCAAATTATATTGGCTCTGAGAATTGTTTCAATTAAAAAAAAAAAAAAAGCAGGGTTATGGAGCCCAGAGCAATGGATACATTCTACAACACAACTCCCTGATGCTCTAGCTTTGACGTTAGTTCTGTTTCCCATAGTTTGCAGCGTTTGACCACAGAGTAAATCCAGAGATGCTAAATTAGTTGCAAGTTATTAATGGAGGGTTCAAGAAGGAGTAGAAAAAAATATGGGCCATTTTCCATTACTTCATGAAGGATGAAATTAGTCAAAGTTGCTTTTGAGATGTATTTTCATTTATTATTTCCTTACATGGGAAGAACTGATGCACAGTAATCAACGATGACTTATTATTAACAAGAGGTAAAATACCAAAACCAACTGTATTTTAAGAAGCAATTTAGGCAATTGTGAAACAAACACGAAGCTATCACAACGCCTACAGCTCTACATAGTAATTCAGAGCCTGAGTTTGTTTTATATGGATCATATCCAGGATTTTGTTTGATGTGCTTATAAGAGGAACAGCTCAAGTTATTATTCACTATAAGCATCTGGAGTTTTTGAAGTGTTTCTATTTTGACAAAACCAGCATCTTTCTTTTTTCTTATCAAAAGATTTATTTTCTTGGGCTGGAGAGATGGCTCAGAGGTTAAGAGCACTGACTGTTCTTCCAGAGGTCCTGAGTTCAATTCCTAGCAACCTCATGATGGCTACAAACATCTAAGATGACATCTGGTACCCTCTTCTGTATACTGTTTACATAATAAATAAATAAATAAATATTTTAAAAATTATTTATTTTATCATCTTAAAATTATGCATATGTATGTGGGCATGTGAATATGAGTGCCAGTGTACACAGAAACCAGAGGCACCAGGTTCCCCTGGAGCTTAAGTTACAAGCAGGTGTGAGATACCTTACACAGGTTCTGGGTATCCAACTCCAGTCCTCTGCAAGAGCAATATAGGTTCTTACCTGCTCAGCCATCTCTCCAGCCTCGAGCATCTTTTCTTAAAGCGAAATAATTACTCTATTTTAATGCTCACAGGGGAGCCTAGGGGTTTGTTTTGTCTGATGCTATAGAATCAATCTAGGGCCTCATCCATGCTGAACACATACTCAACTGCTGTACTATAACCCTAGCCCAATTTGTGATTTAATAGTTATTTTTTCACTTAAAAATGTGTGATATCAAGAAATATATAGACCCAAGAAGTACAAAATTAAATTAAAAAGTCTTATGACCAGAAAGAATTGATTTTACTATTTTTTTCTGTGCTTTTAAAAAAGTATAATTGGTTCTGTGCTATGGCTCAGCATATAAAGTTTCTTGCTGCCGAGACTGTTGACCTGAGTTGTACCCCTGGGACCTACATGGTAGAAAGAGAGAATGGAGTCTGAATTGTCCTCTAACTTTCACATGTATCTCTATCCCCGATGGCTCACAAAATAAATACAATAAAACACAAAAAGAAAAAGTATGATTGAGATGGTATTGCATATATCAATGTGAATTCTGTCTTTTTACCTAATATTATCCTAAGACTTCTGAAGAGTCTTGGCAAGCATAATTTTGGCAGCACATCATAGGCATTTCCTGTTTTATTTGCTATTAATTATTATAGCCTCAAAATATCCACAGCAACCCTCATATTTTACAGTTTTTAATTTACCCTTAGGTCCTGGAGGCCCAGGAAATCCAATTCCTGGGATTCCTGGTTCACCATCAGGTCCAGGAAGACCAGGGTCACATTTTCCTACAGGTCCAGGCAAGCCTTAAAAACACATAAATGCACACATCAGGGACTTTCCTTCATCTGTTTTCCCAAAAGAAATGTCCATGTTCTATGCATCCTTCCAGAGTATTCTGGGAATGGTGAAATAATTTTTAACATAACCTCAGCCTTTTTCCCCCCACTTCGATCCAGTGGATTAAAGGTCAGGAGCTGCTATGAACTTTAAAAATATAACTTCATTCTTTAAGTAGATCCTAGATATCTTGAACTATGTGTCTTCCTCTGTAAATCAAAATTAAATTTTACATCACTTTTACTATAAATCACTTTTATAAATTTTATGTATTTTATGAAACCCATAAAAACAGGGATTGGTCATATTTTCCTTGGGATGTGTTTATAATTCCCAAAATAATTTATATTTTGAATTTTGATTTGTGGAGAAGATGTTGTTTGCTCTCCTACCAGAAGCCAGGAGGCTCATTCTACTCTGTTACCTCTGAAAGCGGATGTATCAGGTCTTTTGAAACTGTTGCATCAGGAAAAGCAGAGAAACTAGTGGGTAACCTCAAAAGACTACAGAAAGCCCCCTGCCAGTTACTTTTCAGAATGGTTCCCACTTGTACTCTCCTTCAGACCCAATGAATGTATTTTTATCTTATATTGAGAGTATTTGGCAAGAGAGGTACTCACCAGGTAGACCTCGGCCGCCAGGCTGACCAGGGGGCCCTGGAGGTCCTGGGGGCCCCAGAACTGGTGTTGTTAAGCCAGGTTCTCCTTTAAGACCTTAGGAAAAAAAACATGTGTAATAAAGTATGTGATTTTACAACAATGGGAAATATTATGAGGAAATTAAGAACACATCCCAAGGAAAATAAGACCAATCCCTGTTTTTATGGGTTTCAAAAGCAGTTTAAGAGTAACCAGTTTGTAGAAACCTTACTAACTGATCTGCAAATATTTATAGACAACTGTCTAAGTCATGCTTTAATTGATAACCCAGCAGCCTGGTCTATTGAATGAAAGCTTGTTCCAAAAATAAATACTAGGAATGAAGTTGGAGAACAGTAGGGTACCAGTTTATTGGATGGCTGGTATCCATAGAGAGCTAGTGTGATGTATTTGAAGAGAACAGGAAGTGTGACTCATCTTACTGGGCTCAGGTTTGAAGCTTGGCACTGCTGTTTCCAAGCTCTATGAGCTTAGATATATTCCTTAATCTCTTTGAGAAGTTCCTTATCTGTCACTGTAGAAATACTGATTAACTGGGTAAAAAATATTCAACGAATGTTCTGAACACAGTGGCCAGAGTTCAACCATTTTTGTGATTAGACTTCTTACAGTCATATATTAACAACAACAAAAAAAACCCCAAACAAACCATATGGTTCCAGTATAGGATGGGAAATTCTGATAATGTACTTTATGATATTAAGCTCTTTCATTTAGATTCATATTTAGAAAGTACAGAAGAAGGTTAAATGAAAGATTAAACACAAGCCAACAAACTATATCAAGGTCCAGACAGTGAATAATTTGAGTTTTGTAGTTCTGATCTGTTACAACTACATTAACTCTGTCGTTGTGCAATAGCTGCAGAGAACACAGAAGTATGGCTAAATTCCAGTAATCTCATAGACATTGCAGTTTGGATTTTGAAAATTTTCATGTGTAACAAAATGTTGTTAAAATTTTCTTCTTTTGTTAAAAAATGTAGGAATCATCCTTAACTTTTAGATGACATAAAATCCACTGATGGCTAGTTTTAGACTTCCAGACAGTGGGCTAAATCCCTGATTATAAGAACAGCCTCCAAAGTAAAATAAGCATCATAAAATAAGCTTTGCATACATGTGGATAAAAATGTATTTACTATTGCAGGATTAAAAACTCAGAAGAGGGCTGGAGAGATGGCTCAGAGGTTAAGAGCACTGATTGTTCTTCCAGAGGTCCTGAGTTCAATTCCCAGCAACCACCTGATGTCTCACAACCATCTATGATGACATCTGGTACCCTCTTCTGTATACTGTATACATAATAAATAAACCTTTTAAAAAATAAATAAATGGTTAATGTTTATTCATAGTCAATCTCTTTCTAAAAGAAAAAGTGGGATATGATATAGGAATGATTTAAAAAGATCATTGAATTTACTTTAATCCAAAAATCAGCTATTAATCTCAAAATATTTTACAATGGTATGGATTTTGGTTTATTGATACAAATTTAAGTTCAATTTTGTTATACTGTATGTATATTTCTACTCTTGTTTAAGATATTATGGTTATTTAATTTTTTTGAAATTACAATGTATAATTAAGAAGTGCAGATTAATAGCCATCTGTATAACCAAACTTATGATTGTGTTAGTTAGGTTTTTGTAGGTATACAAAGATATATTTCAATTAGTTAGGTAATCTTCAAACAAGTCAAAGATCTACAGAATATAGCATTTAAAATGTTTTAAGAACTTAGACTTTTTTAGACAGTGAGACAGGTCTGCTTCTGGCAGCACCAATCTACTTTAAGAGAATGACTTTATATGTAATTTACTTTATTTTTGGTAAAAGGTAGCCATGACAAGAAACTGTTCTTGCTTCAGCTGCCTGGCAGTATGCTATATAAACTGGACATGCAGGACCCATAGGAAAGTGACTTCTGAACTTTGGCAGAACAAGTTGAGGTAGTTTTTCAGGTTCCTGCTTTGCAGAGAAAACTGCCAGATATTCTTTAGGATACAAGGAGAAGTGATTAACAAACTATGCCAGAATGAGCAGAGCAGTCCTTCAATTTTCCTGCTTCACTGAAAGGTATGCCAGACTCTAGGCCTGTAGGCTGAAGATGGATGCCCCACAGTTACAAAGAAACTTTGGGTGACTGTCTAGGCAGCTAGATGTCATCTTTGTCATTTCTAGATTTTGGAAATTGCCTGCACTTCCTGTTTACTCAGGTAATATTATATTCTTCTGTGGTCTTTGATGTCATTGAAGATTAGATAGTTGTAAGTATAGCTTTTCTTAGTTGTTATAAAAGGTATATTAGATATGAAACTTTAGACTCACAAGGATAAAGTAGATGATAGCATATTTTTTGATTTTGCTAAATACAAATAGACTAGATATTGTAACTATAATTCTTGTTAGATAGCTGAATTTTATATGTAATTTTGCTATGTTGAAATAGAAGCTTTCCTTTATGATTAGACCGAAAAGGAGAAGTGATGTGAGAATGTCTTTCTGTATGCTGTGAATATCATTTGTTAATAAAGGAACTGTCTTGGCCTATGGCAGGCATCTTAGAAGTAGGCAGGGAAATTGGAGCATAGATAGGGGAAGGAGGGTGGAGTCAAAAGAGATGCAATCTAGCTGCTTGAGAAGCAAGATGAAAAGAAATAATAGGTAGGCCACAGGCCACATGGCAGAACAGATTACTGGAAAAGTGTTGAATTGAGGTGCAGAGCTAGGTAGCAATATACCTGAGCCATAGGCCAAGCAGAATGTGATTAAAAATGTATTTACTTTATGACATATATGAAAACTATGGAGTGGTACCCAAATCTTCGTATAGAGAATATCCTATGCTATGATGGTCTGAACAGCATAGGATATTCAGCATAGGATAAACAGCAATGATTACTTAGCAATCATTGTTTAAAGTGATCCTAGAAGTGTTAAATAGCCACATAGACATTACTTGTTGAAAATCCTCCACTATAAGGACCTGTTTCTCCTGGACAGAGAATTACTTTCACTTCCTGTAGGTCCCAAAAGTCACATGGCTTGAAAACTATTATTAATAATTTTTCATTATATCTTAGCTATTTCGAAGTTCATAACCTGGAGTCATAAATCCAAGGAAAGACACTTTTTCAGAACAATTTATTTTATTTAATCTGATGATTTTTTTTTTCTTTTTGCCTTTCCTAAGTATTTTGTAATTGAATTCTACTCAATGCTTGGAATGGATTGGTTCTGTGTATTGATATCAGTGATAGGTACCAATGACTGTAGAAGTTTCTGGTGAGCTGCCTGTGACAAGAGAAATATTGTTTCTCTGTCATGTCTTTACTTATCCCTTCCCAGTCTCTAGGGAGACATATTTGCCAGAACCAATTAAAATATATATTCATTAGTTCTGAAGGAGCTTTGTTGACTTTGGAACTTCACAGAAAAGCAAGACTGGAAAAAAACTAACCAACCGGCTTCTCCAGGTGGTCCTGGGGCTCCAGGAGCTCCTTGTGTCCCCTTTGGACCTGTTTCTCCTCGAGGTCCGTAGCCTGGTGGTCCAGCTGGTCCTGCAGGTCCTGGGGGCCCAGGAGGTCCAGGAGGCCCTGTAGGTCCCTGGTCTCCTTTCCTTCCACTCAGGGCCTGTGACAACAGGAACGTGTTTGGTTGTGCCTCAGTACAGCATCTCCTTACCACAGATCAGTATTAGCCCAAGTTGGGGACCAGTGAGGCTGTATGGGAACCCCTGGTCTTGTAGATCTTCCAGAAAAAACTGCTTACCATAAAATGACTACTGTGTGTGTGTGTGTGTTTGTGTGTGTGTGTGTGTGTGTAAATCTTCAAACTTGTTTACCAAGTTGCCCCAAACTGTTCTACATGAGTTTTTTTTATTATTGAATAAATCTGATTAAGCCTTTGGAAAAGTGGAAACACTGGCATTCTGTAGATTAATTTGGGCAAACTTCTCACAGGCACAAGGTGGGAGATCCTTGGTGTGTCACTCTATGACATTTTCTTTTTTTTTTTTTTTTAATTATTTTATTTATTTATTTATTTGCCTTGGTGTTTGCCTGGAACTGGAACTACAGACAATTGTTAGCTGCCGTGTGGGTGCTGGGAATCGAACCCGGGTCCTCTGGAAGAGCAGACGGTGCTCTTAACCGCTGAGCCATCTCTCCAGCCCCCTCTATGATGTTTTCAATTGAATGTGTGTGAGAAATTCTAAGCGATGAAAAGAATAATATTTGCATAAACTGAAATGTTTTAAACATTGTATCTCTTTATTTGACTAACGCATCTCTAAATATTATATTTTTATGTATTTACTTATAAGAATAAGAATGATCCAGAAATTCTTACTAAAAATTTTCCTTGCTAACAACTTTCTCTTCTTTTCTTCTTCCTTCTTCTTTTTCAGCCTTGTCCTTTTCTTATTTCTTCAAGAGTGGATCTTACATAGCTATCATTTCCTCTGTGCTTGGATTACAGATGTGCAATCATGCCCCATTTATTCCATGTTGAACATCAAATCCAGAACTTCCTCTATTTTAGGGAGCACTCTGTCAACCGAGCCATATTTTATTTCCATTTTTTTCATGCTTTTCTACAAGTCAATTTGATCCACATATTGAGATATGGGGTGGGAACCAGAGTTGTTATCAGTGTAGAGTTTCAGTTGGGCTAGGCCATTGAAAGGGGCTTATTTATTTTGTCAAAATACTATGAATATTTGCTTGAGTTATTACTGATACTTTGAAGATGCCTTGTTCTGTGGCCAGAGTGAAGAACTATATATTTTTGGTGATCATGTTATCTCCTAATTTCTGCATATTTTAATTCAGAGTGGGAAATGTATTTTTTTTTTTTAAAAAAATCATAAATACGAACCGGTTCACCCCTAGGTCCTCGTGATCCTTTTGCTCCTGGATTTCCAGGAATTCCATCCATGCCCTTTCTTCCTGGAAGGCCTCTGAGCCCAGGGTCGCCTGGGTCACCCTTTTGTCCCCATGGCAGGGGTGTTTCACCTTTGCTTCCTTTAGGTCCTGGATGTCCTTGGTCACCTGGGATTCCCTATGGTGACACAAAAGTGAATTGGCCATATGTTTTGGCAGCACTGTCAAAAGCATTATCAATAAGAACTTTTAAATTTTAATAAACACGGACTTCCTCCTAAAACACATTTATTTATATTTTGACAGATGTAAGTAGTTGTGTGTTTATATAAAACACACACTATTAGATACATATGTTAGAGGTTGATTCATTCTTATAACACAGAGACCTATGACATCCTCTCTGAAGAGTAGACAGCCCAGTGCCCACATCACAAAGACTGCTCACATGCCCCGCCCCCTTACTCTCCGAGTCTTTCTTCTACTCAAGGAGTAAATACTAGACCCGGAAATCTTTTAGCATAGGTTACTTCTGATGATAGTAGGAGGTGCTTTTCAAGACATTATGGACCAGGCTGACAGTGGAGTCACAGTAATCCTGTCTCAGTATCCAGTGTTATGGTCACAGGTATAAGCCACCAAGTTTAACTGTTAACATGATTTTTTTTTGTTCTACAAATATCATGTTGAACATTTTATTTACTTTGTTTTTCTTTGTAACTTCCCCAAACTGAAAAAGAAGCTACCTAGACAGTACTAAATATGATACAAATAATAAATATTTCATTGATGTAGTAGTAGAAATTCTACATGCCATATCATTTATCATAATTGAGATTGCTTGAGTGTTGATACATTCTAACATACATCTCTTAGGTATTAAATATAACTTTCTGATTCATTATAATAATGAATAGAATTAATAACATATATAAAAGTATAGTGATAGATGATCATTAATCATTAACACCTATATTGAGGTATAAACTACAGGCCATAAAATTGATTCCTTATGTATATATGCATATTTATAATTATATATCAGTAAAACTCAATGATATTAATCATAATTAGCATTAAAACATCTCATTGCTCCTTCAGATACCCTCAAAAACATGTAGCATCAATCCTTGTTTTCACATTCAGCCCCTGACAATGATCTAATTTCTACCTCTGCAACAACTAAAAATAAAATATGACTAATAAACTCACTAATTTTCTCATTAAATACCAGTGAAGCATCTTTCATTTTCTGAGCTAAAAACCTATACTTTGCCATTGATGGCTGATCCAAGTGTGATGTAGACATATTTCTAGAGGACTCAGCTTTCCAAGCTGAGGCTAATATTTATAACCATGAAATCTTACTTCAAATCCTGGGAGACCTGTACTTCCTGGGGACCCTGGGTTTCCTTTCATACCAGGTGTACCTTGTCCTCCTGAAAAGCAATTTATTATAATCTGTTGAACAGAGCAGAGCAGTACATAGAAAAAATACATTTCCTTGTGAGGACAGAATGAGAATTTCCATCCTAAAACATCCATGCAGTCATAAGCTGTCAACCAGAACACTTAGATCCCACTTCATAGCCCCCTCAACCTTGTCATTTTAAGGACATATATATTTATTTTTCTTACAATAAAAACAATACAGACTTATTGAAAGAAAATTATACAGAAGAAAATAAAAACTGTAAATCTATTACCAGAAAATTAATATTTGCTCAATTTTAGTATATATTGTAAATTTTTACACCTATACATTCATCACATACTCATGTATATACCATTTTATAACCATGCAATGTGCATTTCAATAAATGTAGATGTGTAGATTCACTTCAAAACTTTTTTTGACTGTATTATCTGGCTATTTTTGTTGTTGTTAACTGCTGCTTTTGATCACCTAAGTTATGTCTTTGACCCATTGTCATCAATGCTGAACAAGTATCCTCAGATATTTAGGTTTCCAAATCATGACTTTTTGTCTGTTGCAGAGATGGAAAGCTAACCTAGTCAATGATGTTTTTCCCCTCCAAAGACTGATTTAGCAATTTTTTTGAATTAGCAATGAACCTAATATTAAATAGAACAATATCTTTTTTATGAAAAAGGCCTTAAATGCTGGAGTGTAATAGGCCGGAGCTGAGTGACTGACAGGCCTGTAAAATGTACCTTCAGGTTTTCTTACCATTTACAGTCTTACCATCATTGCCCCCAGACCATGGGCATGGCTCATAGTTTTTTGTTTTTATTACACTCACCTCCTTATGAGGCAAGAAAATGCTGCATATGTACTCAGCTCTCAAAAGTGGGACCAAAAATGACCATGTGTTTGATGAACACATGATAAATAGTTCCCTTGCAATTCCCAGGCATGAAGTCTTCACTAGAATACAGCTACCCAATAGGAAGTGGGGAAAAATACCAGGCTTATGAGATCTTGGCTGACTTCATGGCCACATAGTGTCTTCATAACTCTTTCAATTCACCATGACTTCCAGGCAATCCAACATCCTTTCAAATGCCCCAGCATGTTTACTTTTCCATCCTTACAGAGCTACAAGAGTTCATGCAAATTGTCCATACCTGGGGTTCCTTTGACACCATCTAATCCTGGAAATCCGGGGAGACCAGGGGGTCCTGGGATGCAAGGGCACTGTGTGCATGGAAGACCTGGTTCTCCTGCAATGAGACAGGGCATGCATTGCTTGTCAGCCACACAGAGTGGTCAGAAAGGGCAGGTAGTCCCCACCCACTAGCATTTCTTTAAGCCTTTTTTTAATGCTGTGAAACTAATCAGTGTATTAAGTTCCATTTCCACGTATACTCTCCTGTGAGCTATAACTTTGTGAGAGAGGGAACTAGAAGAATCTACACAAAGCATCTACTGTTTCAGTGTCTTCCTGTGCATATAGGACAGATTCCCACTTAGGCTTAGACAGCAGTTCATTGCATGCTAAATGAATTACCGATTTACAGATAAGTGAATACTTTTAGATAATTTGTTTGGAAAAGAAGTCATTCTCTGACCATTTGAGGTCACTGCTGCTTGGAAAGGAAAAAAAAATCAGGGAAATGTTGATGGAAGTGGCCTTTTAAAATTGAACAAACCTTTGGGTCCATCAGCTCCTGGGTCTCCTGGAGGGCCTATATTGCCTGGCAATCCGGGGTCACCAGGTGGACCTGGTTGAGAAACAATGTCACCTAGGAAAAAACAGCATCAGAGATTAGTGGTGTTTGTTTGTTTGTTTTGTTGTTGCTGTTTTTGTCTGTGTGCATCAGTGGTTAAAATGTTGTCTACCATGCAAAAGATGCATGATGCCCTGGGTTCAATTATTAACACTGACGAAACACAAAACAACAATACTACCACCAAACACACACACACACACACACACACACACACACACACACTCACACACACGATTAATTTTTATTTGTGTTTTTCTAAAGAGCAAATTGTAAATATACACATGATTTTACATGCATTTCCTCCATCCTCCTGGTGGAAGTTGAATCTTTAGCAGTTGATCTATAACCGAGAGGAGGCATACTGAGCAGCACTTACAAGGATGTACTATTGTTTTATGTATATTTTCTAGGATTATACACAGGCACGTGTAGCTGTGTCTCAGTTTAGATGAGTTTGATGTGGTGGTTCTTAGGAAGTTCTGTGGCATCTCTCTGCCATAGCACAATGGACTCCTAAGTATTCTGTTTTATATCTTTACCTGGACGTCCTGGAGGTCCTGGTGGGCCTGGTGGACCTGGTACACCAGGGCAGCCCCCATGCCCAGGAGGGCCCATGATGTCTTTTCCAGGGGGCCCTCTCTCTCCTTTTCTTCCTTTCAATCCTGGCTGCCCAGGGGGTCCTCTGGGGCCAGGGCTTGGCAGTCCTTGGAAGAAAGAGCCATTTGTAGTATTTTAATTTTTCTTCTGATGAATTTATTTTTTTCAGTTGAAAACAGAAAGATACAGTCTTATTTACAAGAATTGTACAGTTGATAGCTACATAAAGCATGTAAAATAAGAACTGAATTTCCTTCTGTCTTTGGTGGCCTTGATAGATTACAACATATTAAGTACAAAACAGCTCATCCAACATCCTTATGTAGAGGACTTGTAAGGACTTCTTGCCCATGTGTTATTTTATAGATTTTTTAAATTAGAGACTAGAGGATGCTTAATTATGGCCCTTCTGAATGAGAAAGAACAGTAATTAAAATGTATTTCCACCATGAAAAGGTGGAAAAGGTGGACATATCTGTATAGAGATACTAGGCTAGATGGTATAGACCCAACTCTAAGTCAACAAGGTTGCGATGAGACACCATCTTGAACTTCTGCCTCATAAACAATCGAACTATTAGGAGGAGTGACAGCACCACCAAAGGGCTCAGAAACCTACTGGGTTGCTAACTGAGTCTAAAATCAAATCTTTCTGATCATTATCTGTTTCAGAATCTTGAGGTTTTCTGTTCATCATCTTCTTAAAGGAGAAAGCACTTTCCTTGGGGTCTTGGGATAGAGAAGGAAGCCTTCTTAAATTCTAGCTTCTAGGAGAGAGACACACTGCAAATATGTATACATAAGTGTATATACACGTGTGTATGTAGCAGGATACACAGGCACACACAATATTTGTCCATTTCTGAATCTGTTAAATTTGCTTCTTTTAAAAAGAACTTGGAACAGTTACCACTGATAGGTTCTTGTGACCACCATCTCTAATGCTATTCTTTATCTTTTGAAGGATCAATATTCAGATGACTCAGAGATAAAGATGTAAAACTTTACAGAAAAAGTCCCAGACAGTGGCGGCACACACCTTTAATCTCAGCACTCAGGAGGCAGAGGCAGTTGTATCTCTGAGTTCGAGGCCAGCCTGGTCTATAGAGAAGGTTGTTGGACAGCCAGCCGGGCTATACAGGGCAACTATCTTGAAAAACCAAAAGCAAACTAAACCAAAGCAACCAATCACAAACAAAACCCCCCAACACAATAGCAAAAAAAAAAAAAACAACCCAAAAACAATCTTACAGAAAAGGTTTAATTATAATGTAGGCCTTTTATTATTTAACAAAAATGGTTATTTTCAACAAGCTTACTTGCTGTGATGTCAGTGTTTTCTGCATTTGTGACAACCCACACTCGTGGGCTCCTGCTCACACCCCAGAATTATATGCTTACATTTGAAATCACCGGGAGATACCTCATCCGTTTGTTTCAATGGCTACAGCTTTTTCAATGCTGGTCACAAAGACAGCTGTTAAAAAGCTAAAAACTCATTTAGAATAATAACTCTGGTTCTTATAAATAATATGAACTTACAAAAACAGTGGGTTTTCCCTTTTTTTTTTTAAAAAAAAATCAATTTTATTAAGTATGTATACAGTGTTCTTTCTGCATATATGTCTACCTGCCAGAAGAGGGTGCCACAGTGTACTTGGCTGTGCACCACAGTGTACTTGCTGGGAATTGAACCAGTTAAGAACACTGGTTGCTCTTAACCTCTGGGCCATCTCTCCAGCCCTTTCCCCCTTTTTAAATAGCATTTTTATATGTACTCAAAGGAATACAAACATACCAGGACTTCCAGGAACTCCAGGAGGACCACTGGGACCTGAGAATACATATATCAATTAATTGTTTGCAATGCTATAGGTGCTCCCTGTCCATTATTTAAATTTTCTACAATGACATCATTGTAGTAACCATTCAACTTGTCAGGTATACCACTTATATAATTTTCATGTAAAATATAAAAATTTGAAAACACAAAAATTATCTCCACTGATGTAAGTAGGAATTTCCCTTCTCCCCATCCCTGAAAACTACCATCATTCTAAAAATAAATATTGCTCATCACTGTGAAAGAAAGACAGAACAATGATGTTCATGGCTTTAGGAAGAAGCATATCCTCACCTTGTGGGCCACGGGCACCTTTGGGCCCAGGTGGTCCTGGCATTCCTTTAGTTCCCTTTTCCAGATATGCATCATAATATTCTGTCTTAAAGGAAAAAGCAAAGAATAAATAAGACACATAGTTACTGGAGGACTGCTCACCCACTCCATTTACTTCAGTCTGTTCATTTTGGTCTTTTGTTTTTCTGAGTTCAGAGGTTTTTATATTGCAGAAATATAGTGTCCATGCCCATATAATGTATAAATGTAAAGACAAAGATAAACTTTTTGATATCATAATTTATGCCATAGGTTTTCAGCTAGAACTACATTTAATTTATTTATATTTTAAGGATTTTTTTTCCTGTGATGGAAATCAAACTTAGCACTTTGTGCATGTAAACACTGCCACAGGGCTATATCTTAAGCCCTAGAAATGCATTTTTATGATGTGACTCAACTAACACATTTATGTATTTGTTGACATAAAAAATAAAGTAACAAGAACTTTTATTTAAGTTTTGTATATTAAATCACAAAAGTTATCCATAACAATAACATAATAGTAATCATCATAAATTCTACAATGTTTTGTGTACAGCTGCTGGGTATTGGACTCTGTTAACGCTTTTGATTTCACAAAGTAAAATAGCTCATCACATTTTCCTAGCAATTCTATAAAAGCTTTTTATGGAATGGTGACCTCTATCTGAAATAAAAAGATATAGATTTGGGGAACCTACCTTCATTTAGTGGGTTATGTAGCTTGGGGGTCTGAGAGTTGCATTTTAAAAAATGACTTATTTTATGTATTTGAGGGTTTGCCTGCATATGTGTATGTGTACCTCTCATGTGCCTGACACCCAGAGACCAGAAGAGGGCATTGGATCTCCTGGCACTGGGGTTACAGATGGTTATGAACCATCTTGCTTGTGCTGGGAGCCAAGCCCAGGTCCTTTGCAAAGACTAACTCATTTTTCTTAACTGCTTATGTAGGTGCAGATTCCCAAAGTGGCTAGAGGCTCAGATCCCATGAAGCTGGGTCACAGGTGATTATGTACTGCCTAGCATGGGTGCTAGGAACTGAACTCAGCTCCCTGAAAGACAAGTAGGCACTCCTAACCTCATTCCAGCTCTGAAAATTAAATTTTTAGCAAGATGTATTCCATGACTGTGTTGCCATCCTGGCTCATTTTTACCCTGTACAGTTGGACACAGAAACTCTGTTCAGTACATTGGCTAGCAGACAGCTTTCGAAGAATGAGCAGAACTGAGAGCCAGTGGTCCCTTTCAATCTTCTCATGGGCCTTGCAGTGTTATTAAATACATGTCTGTGCTAGACAGGATGGTGCTCCCAGTGAATCGGGGGTGCTCCCAGTGCAGTGGTTGTAGGAACTGCTCTTGCTGATCTGCCTTAAACCCATGGCTGAATTTCAGCTGTTAAAAGTGGGCATGCAAAAAGAACTGGATTCTCTTGGTCCTAGGTACCCTAGCTGTTTTCAGTAGCAACCTTCTTATTCTGCTTTGAGAACACAGGATCATGTTGGAAAAACTGTGACAAGGTCAAGTTGTTTTTATGGTCTGGTTTAGATTCTAAGATAAGCTTTATTAGTGCATTCTAGGGACCAAATATAAATCAAAATACTTATCTATTGCTAAGCTAGTTTTTGCCTTGACTCAATACAAATGTAAATTATGTCATATTTATCATAACTGTTAATGAAAAATGTTGATTCAAAACTGATCAGTACTTGAAAGAACTTAACTCTGATATTGTTATCTTTAGTTACACTTACTGGACCAGGAAATCCTGGAGGGCCAGTGTCTCCTTTCCATCCCTATACAGAAAGACAATTATAGGTGAATATGCAAACTTAAAGTAGCATAGTTAAAAAACAAAATGCAAGGTTAGACAATAAGTTAATAGTCAAGGTCACATCATTTAGGTACAATGTACAAACCAGACTACAGGGACATTGCCTTTAAGTCTTCCTGGCCAGGCCTTGTCTGGGTGGAGTTTGTTTACAAGACTGCAAAGAAGGGAAAGTTAGCCTGTCTGTTTTCTACCTCCCTTCCATGCTTTCTTTACCATATGGTCACAAGCCTGGCATGTCTATGTTCTCACACAGACTGTAGTTGTAAGATAGCCTGGCCAGGGTTGTAGTTAAAGTCCAATGTACCCAACTTTGTTTCTTTCAAGAAAGCAATCCAGAATTTTGCCAGAACTGATTATTAAAAGGCAAATGTTGAATCTGAATATATATCTTTGAATATGTGAATAATTTGTGATCATCATCAGCATATTGTGTGGAATACACTGCACAGTTAATTGTTTGTGACATTTCAGGGACACATGACCCCAGGCTGAGGCCCCAGGTCCAGACTACACAAGCTTAGATGATCAAATAGATTTCTGCTATTGTGGGCCTTTTTTGATATCCTCCTCATAGGGAGCTGATACTTTACTAGAGAGTCTTGAGCCATCTAGTATTAACATCAACTACAGAGAAAAATATTCCACCTCTTCTTTGAGAACCTTCTAGAAATATTTATGTGCTTTGTCATCATAGCATATATGCTTAACAGTTAAAATTATTTTTCCTGGCTCCTATTATTATTTTACTCTCCAGCATTAAAAAAAAAGTGATAAAAAAGGTCTTTCATTTCTTTTCAAACTACTATCAGATAGCAACAAAATAAGTATATTATTCTATGAAGCAATCTCCTTGTTTGACACAAGAATGAATAAGCTTGCTTGGCAAAGGCACAAACGTCACTATTATAACAAGCACCGTTAGAGGGAGAGGCAAGGCAGAAGACCCAAGGTGGGGGCCTTTTTCCACAGGACTGACAGAATGTCTGGCCAGCATCCATAATTCTCACTTTACATGTTTACAAAGTCATTACTGAAAAATGAGAACATTTCACTTGATGATCTCCTTACACTCCTGACCAAAGGTCAAGTCACAGATTTTTTATCACAATATGTTGTTAACTGAAACATAAAATGATTAATACATAGGGGCAGGCAATATGGCTTGGTGGGTACAGATGCTTGCCACCAAGGCTGACTATCCAAGTTTGATTCCCTAAAGCCACATGATAGAAGAGAGAAGCAACTCCCAACAAGTTGTCCTCTGACCTCCAGAAGTGTGTTCTGACTCATGTGCCCTCCCCCAATTAATAAATAAAAGTGATTCAAAAAGCAGTACAACAGCAGCAACAAAATCTAAAGGAAACGGAGATTTAGAAAGACAGACCAGAAGGGATCTATGAACCACAATGTGTGAAATTTTGGATGGCAGTCACAGGAAAAGCAACCACCATCACAAGGTGTTGAAGAAGGGAAGAGGGTCTGCAAACACCTGCCATGTGATAGGTGTTCTACAACAGACAACCTGCTTATCTGTGAAATGGGACTCGAACCCATTTCCCAGAAGTGACTTTGGGATCAAGTAGGAATATCTGAGAGGCATTCAGCTGGACATATGAAATGCTTGGTAATATCGAATGTTCTCATTACATGTGGAACCCTCAGAAGACAGACTAAAATTTTTTTCCTCAGTTCAACATTGACTAATACATTTTTATAAAGCCTGTGACTGCAAGTCCTTGTTCCTAGGAAGATAGACAATGCCCAACTAGTTGTTAAAGGCTGAAAAGAAGATGTTACCTTAATGCCAGCTTCACCTGGTAACCCAGGCAAGCCCCTGTTGCCCTTGGCTCCCTATGTAAAAGATAAAAGGGCAGTATATCAGAAGACATGAGTCAATTGCGTCTTCAGAAAGCATGTACAGTCTGAACTTATTTAATATTTAAGTATTCAAAATTTATTTTCCAAATCAACATGTAACAATTGTACAAACATTTGGTACATAATGTGATGTTTCAAGATCACACTGGTTGTGATCTATATAATCACATTGTATCCACTAGATTGTATACATTCTGTATTGATCAGGTCAGGGAACTAGCACATCCACCTCCTCAATTGTCTATCATTTCATCATGGTGTTAAAAATTCTCTTAACTATTTTCATGTGAACAATACACCTTTGTTGATCATAGTTACCTTACTGTGATACTGTGCCTGGGAGTAAATGTAACTTCTGTGCCCCTTGACTAAGCACTTTCTGTCACCACAACTCCCCACCCCCAAGACTCTGGTATCTACTCTGCTACTCTGAGAGATCAGCTGCTGTGGATACTGTGTCTGAGAAGATCATGCAGTATTGGTCTTGCTATGTCTGACACAGTGTACAGTCGCCCTTTCCACAGTGGCTCTACACAACCAAGTATAGTCTGTAAAAGCTGTAATTATCTGATGACTCTCAAATAACTCATCCACTATCACTGATACTTTCATGACATCAACAGCCCTGTTTTACCTCAGTTCCAGGGAAGCCAGGAGCACCATCTTTTCCAGGTTTTCCCTAAAACAAAACCGCTTAACCTTTAGTAAAGTCAAACAGGTTGGCTTTAGTAAACATAAAACATCCATGCTACAATCCCCATTTGACATCAGGTAAGAAAGCCCCAGGAAGGTTTGTCCCTGTCTGATTTTATAAGGTAAAAATCATAATTTTACAGACAATGGGCATCTCTTACCAGGGAAGGTGGAAGCCAGATAGTAGGAGCAATTACAGAGCAAAGGAGGTAGCTAAGCTTTGGGTAGAGTTCACATCCCTTCTTGATATTGGAAGGGGACTCAGGGCAGCACAAGCAGAGAGGTAAATGAGGAATTTGGAAAGAAGAAAGTGTTTACTTATTGATTTGAAATGCAATTTCTTAAATCCTAGATGAATATTTAAATAGTGGGGTGTGTGAGCAGACATGGCTTCCAGATGAAATGTTATGATATGGACTCTTTCTGATAGAATTAAAAACCAGACAAGTTTGAATAATTTTTTCCTTGAACGTCCCCAATTCGCTTTCTCTTCCTCAACCCATGCTTTTTAAAGTTTTAACATGCTGCATCTGTTTAAATCTTCTAAATAGAGCTGAGTGAGGAAGTGGACCCCAATTTCTTCTGTGTTCCCAGTCTCCCACTTCCAGACACACTACACACTATTTCCTTTGAGAACTGTTTTGTCTTTTCCCTGGCTGGCTGGTTCTGATGCTATCATCCACAGAACCCCACTGCCAAGCCAACTAGGGCCCTTTTCCCTGTGGTCATGGCCATTGTTGTAGAATGAGACATATGCTCAAGCTAGGCCAATCCAGTGGAATCTCTGGAGTTTTCTAGCTCACTGGTGTGTGTGTGTGTGTGTGTGTGTGTGTGTGTGTGTGTGTAGTTTCCTTAGAGTAGTTTCTTTTCAGATGTCATTAGCCTGAAGTTGACTGGGGCTGTACCTCATTTCTTTCCCTTTCACAGAAGATCATCATTTACTGGACAGAACAGACCCAGTACCCAGAGAAGAGCAGAAGTAAGGTAGAAAAAGTCTGGCCCCAGATTCCAGGTTCTGCAAGTCCCTAGAGCTTGTTTTAGTCTTGAATTATTCAGATATTTGGAAAAATAAATTCCACCTACCAAAACTTAAAAACATTTTTAAGCCATTTTTAGTTGTAGCACCTTACTCTGTAACCCACAGAGTCCCAAGTTCTGTTTTCCTTGGGCCACACGGGGTGCCTTACCCTTGAACCTGGCTCTCCAGGCATACCCTTTTCTGATCCATAGGAGTCTCCAGGTGGCCCCTGTATGATTAGAGTTATGAAAAGCTTTAGAAAGATAGTTTATGATTTTGTACTTTCATTAATTAAAAAATAATTTGTCCCTTTTATTGGCCATATTTAAAATTCAATAATCTAAAAGAAGAATCTTATTGTAAGAATTAATTTTATCTTAAAAATTGTGATAGGAGTGCTGAAGTGTAGCTCTTCACAGTTGATGGCTTCTGAAAGGGGTCAGGGTGAGGAAGAACTCAGTTTTCTTTAAGGGGCTGGCCACTGGGAGTTTGATCATGCTTCTGTGAGCATATGGGTAACACAAATTGGACTTGTTTTTTCTTCTTCTCTTTCTTTTGTTTTGGGAGAGGTCATAAAGGTCAGAGGTGGACCTGGGAGGACTGGGAAGTGAATGTGATTGGGTGCATTAGGTGATATTTCCATATAGTGAATAAAATACGTTAAAAATAGAATTAATTTTAAATACATCTACAAAAGCAGGTGCTATAGGCAACTTAGACATTAAATGGTGTAGTGGTTTCACCTAGAAAAAGTCTCAGAACAATTCTAGAATATTCCCGGGCTCTGTGTGACCATTCATTAAAGTAAAGATAACGATTGTATTAATTGGACTCAATGGAAACTGATAAAGAATAAGGCATGAAAGTGGTAGGGGCATGTTCAGAGGAGTGGCGGGGATGTGAGAAGGGAGTCAGGGTGAATATACATTGTATACGCATATAAAATTGTCAAGGAATAAAAATAATGTTAACAATATGTACTAAGATTCTGTTTTATGTGTCACAGGAACAAAATGACTTCAGTGACCTACCGGGGGTCCAGGATGTCCAGGTTCACCCATCTCTCCCTTGTCTCCTTTCTCCCCCTCGAAATCCTGTCACAAATACAGTTCAAGGTCATTATCACAAACCAACCAGTTGCATTTGGAAATACCCTCTGTCCAGTGAAACTGGGTATGAAACCAATATCGGGCCTCATGATAACAGCACAGTGGCCCTTTCTCTCATCTTTCCCATCTTATACAAGATCTCACAAAATACCATTGGAGCCTTTAAAAGAAAAAGTATCAGGCTGGAGAGATGGCTCAGCAGTTAAAGCCTAGGCTCACAACCAAAAATTTAAAAGAAAAAGTATCCTTTATGTATCTCCAGTACTGTTATATCTGCCAGACAGTAAAGGTGTAAGATCAGAGTTCTTCTAAAACTCTGTTTCTCATCATCCACTATAATAAATTAAAATAGATAACACTGGAAAACCAAAAATTACCTGGTATTTGTTAGAGCTCAGACTTCTAAATTCCTTGAAGGTTAATCATATAGTTATGATTATTGATGGCTTTCAAAACATTCTGTGTCCTTTGGTAAAGATGTGCCTTGTCCTTAATTAAAATGTGTGTTTGTGCTTGGTAATTAGATCAAGAAAGCACCCGGGCCCTAGATCTAATCCCTAGCACAGGCGTGCGCCAAGGATCGGATAAGTATTATCTCAGCACTTTATCACCCATTAAACCACAGTACTGGTCTAGGCACTGACCTTAAATCCACTCATCTCTATAATGAACATCAAGAATGATCTCCTTGGTAGTCTGTTTCCTGCCCTTCAAGAACAGGCATTACTGCTGTTCACTTGCTCTTTTGTGTATTTTTCATTGTGCCATTGGTGCAGGAGATGAGGTTAAAAGAGCTCATTGAGTGTTTGAAGCACTCTAAAAGGCAGCTTTTTAATCTATTTATACATCTTGGCGATTTTTGGAGAAATTTGATTCTTTGGAAAAGAAACTGTTGTGAGAGTTGGAAACTCTACACCTGTGTGTACACGATTTTAGCAATAAAATATGGGCTGAGAATAAAAATAAAAAAGAGTATCTGTGGGATGAAATTACATTATATGTATTTAACTACCCAATCAACCTTCTGTAAGTACATTCATTTCTAACACATTATTCACGATACTTTTATTGGAACAATACTTTTCTCCCCAATATAATTTTAATAATTTTTTCGGAATTTCATAAATGCACTCACTCATACTCCCTTCCCATATATCCTAGGTCAGCCCTTGACCCTTGCAGCCTAACCCCCCTCCGATTCTCCCCAAAAGTATTGAGTTCAATTTGTGTTGCCCATTTACTCTTGGTTAAACTCCCAGTGGCCAGCCCTTTAAAGAAAATTGAGTCCTTCCCCATCTGGCTGCTCAAAGCCATCAACTGTGAAGTGCTACATTTCAGCATCTTTATAATGGTTTTTAAGGACTCTCTTCAATAGCTTTTTGTTTAGACTGTTTCTCTTTTGGGTGTGAGTGGAGGTTGTCACAGAGGCCTTCTATATCTCTCAGACTCAATTATGAGTCTGAAGTCATGGATACCACTGAAAAAGAAGCTTTTTTGAACATAGCTACCTGTGACAACATGCATCATGGACTGCCATATGGTTTCCAGTGGCAGCTTGGATGGATTATAGACGTCCTCTTTGGTCCCTGGCATCATGTGTCATAGATATTAACATAGCCTTTGAGTGCACAACATGGATTATGAATACCAGCATGCTCTCTGGCCCCAGCTTTGATCATAGATATTCAAGGAAGTATGGACCATGGAAGTCTTTCTAGAAGACTTCAGAAAATTAACCATTCTTCATCTCAGATATCTTGCTGTTCAGAGTCAGTGAGGTTGGACAGTGTGTGTGTGTGTGGTGGGGAGGGAGTCAGGTTAGCCACCTGAGTCTATGTTATCTGAGTGGCCTGCACCATGGTGACATCTGGGCCAGAGCTGCAGCTGAAGAGCATTTGTGAATCTGTGAATTTAGGGTCAGTGTTGATGCCTCAGATTCCTGTTACCATCCAGAGGCCATGTGGATGTCTGAGATCTGTGACCAAATTAGTGTCCAAGGGCCAGGCTGCCTCTGGGCCCAAGCAGATCTGAGTGGCCTGCACTGCTACCTAGGGCAATGGACATCCAGACATCTTGTTGTTGCCAAGGATCATGTCTGGGTCCATGGTCCTGCTGCAGCTGGGGTCTGTGTTGATGTCTGTGGGGGTCATGATAAACATGTATTTTGGAATCAGAGAGCTATGCTGAGCTGGCCCTTTCCTTTGCTGACTCTAGGATAGCTGGCTCTTCCCCTTGCTGAATGCTGGATGCTACAGCAAAAGAGTTGCCCTCCCCAGATGGACCTACCCTCATCACAGGAAGACATCTGACCCTGAAGGCACAGGAGATCTGGCTCTGTCCATCACTTGAGAGGGGTGGCTCCAGTGGTCATGATTGGCCAGCTCAACTACCACCCAGGCCCACAGCCTACCCCATCTAGGACCAGCTGGGGCTTCTGAAGGATCCTGTGAAACAATATCCCCATCACTTGGGGTGGCCAAGGGATATCCTAAAGGAATTCCAGTGAGGATCCAATGATAATGGGGTACCAGAAACCAGAGGCCTTGAACCAGACCAGTAACTCATTGCAATGAACATTTGCAGGTAAAGCTGATTAGACACAAAAGTTATACCGTGTGACACACCATGGTTCCCAATGCAACCAGAACGAATGAAGAAATATTGGAGAATAGGGGGACAGATGGAAGAGCAGAGAGGTCTTGTTGTTTTTTTCTTGTTTTTCTCTTTGTTTTTGGTTGCTTGCTTATTTTGCTTTTTAATTTTCATTTTGTGGGCCACTGCAAGGGGGAGGAAGGGATATGGAGGGGCTGAGAGGTGAGAGGAACTGAGGAACATGATGTGAAATGCCTGAAGATTCAATAAAGAAATTATGTTTTTAAAAAATGAAAATAAAAAGCACAGGAAAAATAAAGATTGACTGTGATTCTGGTTGCCCAATCCAGTGAACATTGAAGCCACTGAGTTGAACATGAATGAGTGACTATTATGGCCTGTGTGTTACACTACAAAAGTTGTTAAGGACTTGTTATAGTTAAAACTTGAGGTATACTTTTAAAAAGCATATTTTATACTGAAATCATGTCTCAACGAAACTATTATTGGAAGCAATTAAATTCATTTTCAAAGAGATTGAGAGTTTAGTTTCTTGGTTAATTTGATACCATCTTATTTCTTTATTTACCCTCCCAGACTTTCCAGTGCCAGGTTAGTGGATGAATTGGTGTATAGTACTGTGGATTCATTTCCTAATTAGTTCAGTTTCATATCCTGGTCCTCTTAGTCATTCCATTATAGGAACAGAAAACAATCAGTGTCAAAATGACATGGAGAAGACTAAGTGTGTCCTTGAGGTTACAATGACCATGCAAAGGTTCCTGTTAGAGTATAGTATGCCTCTACCCTGTCTATAGCTCATTGCCATCCTATTGTTTCAAAGCCACACATACTGTACTAAGGACAATGAGAGTGAACAGGAAAGAAGGGTGAACAAGGCTGCTGCTGTGGAGTCACATGTCTCTAGCTCCTCATTTAACTTTTCCATTCTTCGACATGAAAGATAATTGTGAAGAATTAAGCCTAGATGTCAGGCTGGCCAGGAATGAGAAACTTGGATGAATGAGGCTTATGATGGAGCATCAAAAAAGATGAAGGATCATCAAGATGTCTATCCAGAAACAAAGGCACAACCATAGTCACAAAGCTACAGTCTTACCGATTTCTTGTATGGGCGTCTAAGTGTAACAATCACTGTTCCTTGCAGCCCAGGAGGTCCTGTTTGTCCTTTTGCACCCTAAAGACAAGTACGTCGGAGAATGAGAACCACCCAATATCAGCACAACAGCTTTACTCTCTCAACATCTATTTTCTATTCTACCTCATACATAAATAAAAAGCAAATGGAAGTGCTCATTTCAACGTGGCCGCGAATAAACCAGATGCAAATGTACTGGGAAGCGAACATCTTCAGACCCACTAACACATACTGTGCTGTGTCAATTTACCCTTTCTCCTTTTGGTCCTATCGCGTTATCGCCCATATGACCCTGTAAGAAAACAGGAAATGGCATTATTAGGTCTAGAAATGAACTCAAGCTGAACTATAGAAGGATTTCTGGAAGTTAGATAAACCCAACATTCCCCAGGAACTTATCAAACGTCCCCCAAAGGAATTCTTTTTCTTGCGTCTGGCAGAGGGGGACCTATGGCTCCACTGACATGCACCTGTGGTTGCATATCAGAGCCCAGCCCCAGACTCCTCAGTCTCTACTTAGAAGTACTTGTTAGACATTTCAAAGCTCCCATCCATTCTCACTTTTCCAGGCTTCCCTCCTTCCAGATACTTGTTTGTTCTCTCTATAAAGACAGAGTGATTTCCCCATCCACCATTCAATCTCTTGCTATCTTACTACTATCTCCACTATTCATTCTCTCCAGCGCTCTCGCTCTCTCTCTCTCTCTCTCTCTCTCTCTCTCTCTCTCTCTCTCTCTCTCTCGATTCTGTGGTCATGTCCAGTCAGCTGTCTTTTTTTCTCTGCTCTGGACTAGTCCAGGTGCCTCTGAATATTTTTTTTTCCTCTTATTCAGAATAAAGTCTTGTTGGCAGTTTCTTTACTGCACCTCCTCATATTCAGCCATTATGTTTAAAAAATAAATATGAATAATTGTAATTCACTAAAGTTTCAGTCTTTGTAAGTGAAGACTTATATATTCATCTTAGCTTTGAAATTATAAAGCTATATTGTTATTTTTGTAGAATAACAACAATGCTTCTTTTAAAGGTGGAAGTTTAGGGGTGCAGAAAGCTAGGGACTCTGAATATAATGGATGGCACAAGGGTTGGGGGTGGGAATGGAAGCCAGTACAGAGGGAATTTTTCTGGCTAAGCCGCTGTCTGATTTTGATCCCATTGGTTGGCTACTTCCTGGCGAGCCCTTTACCTCCTGTCTACCTAACTTCCTTTGCCAGCTGCTTCACTTCCTGATGTCTGACTTTTGTCATGTTAAAAATAAGAGGGGTGAGTATCTGAACCCCAAGATTCTGAAATTCAAGTCAGAAAAGCCAAGAGTGAAAAGCAAGCCATGCCATGTCTTTAGCGATGCAGTGATGTGAGACGACTTGAGGTGAATCATTCTCGTTCATCAACGATGGCTGCTGTGGGTTGACTACCCATCACAGCTAATGAGGACATTTAAAGCAAGTGTAAAGTATTAAGGAGTGTAAAAAAATGAGCTAATTAATTTATTTATGGACTAAGGGAATAGGGAGCCGTGGTAAGGTGAGCTCTCCTCTATCTCATTCTGTTTCCTCATATGGTATCTCTACTTTCTCCGTGCTCTGTAGGGAATCTTTTACACAGGTGCTATCAACATGGCTCAGTGTGTAAAGGTACCTGACAATCTGAGTTCAATTCCCCACACCCACAAGGCGGATGGAGAGAGCTGACTCCTTTAAGCTGTACTTTGTCCTTCACACATGTGCCATGTTATGTATACTCTACAAATAAAGAAATAAATGTAACAGTAAAGTAAGAAGGAAGGAAAATCCCTGATGTCCCCTGACTTTAGACCTCTCTGCATCTAAATCTGTAAGGAATTTCTACCCAGTTTGTAGCAATTCATTAAAACAACTGAAAACAGACTATAACAATGTCTAACCCATCATTTGGAACAATATCTTTTATAAAAATCTCCCAAGGGCAGTTTAATTTTGTCTTAATGGTTTTCATAATAAAGGATATATGGGACCAGCTTATAAATGTGGTTCAGTGTCTTAATCTTACTAATTAACTCTCTTAAGAAATATGGAGAAAACCTTTCAAAATGTTCATAATACTGTAAAATCTAATTTTTTTCATGTTACAGCTTTTTCTAAGAAAACAGCCTAAGGTTGCCATGGAGAAGGGCACGTATAGTAGCAATATACATAAAATAACAAAATTCATGTGAAAGTTTTTTAGTTCAGAATATGCCATTTCCTGCTTTCAGAATCTTCCAGCAACAATCCAGTTTGAGTAATAGTGACTCTTTACTTTGGAGATATGTGTTTATCATTATTTATTTGGCATTTATTTCCTATAAAAAGTTTCTGTGTAACTGCAGCTTTTCCTTTTAAATTTACAAATTTAAAATGTACTGCCTTCGGCATTTTTATACATATTTAGTTGCGGTTGGATCTGCCCCTTCTCCCCAACCATGCTCCTCTTCTCATCTTTCATTTTGCTTTTGTGCCCCTGAGTATGTAACTGTGCCATGGAGTGGTTAACTTTGATAGATGGGATTTGGGAATCACCAAGATGTTGACCCTTGGGCATGTCACTGAGGGGTTTTCTCAGTTAGGTTGGTAGGGGTTGGAAGACCCAGCCTGTGCATGGGTGGCACCCATGTGCTGGGACCCCAGACTGAAGACAATGAGGAAGGCTGAGGATTTAATGGTATTTAATGCTCTCTCCTTCTGACTATGGGTGCAATATGACCCCCAAACTCTGAGCCCAAATAAGTCTTTCCGTTGTCAGATTGCTTTTGGCAGGTACAGTAATGACAAAGGCAACACCCACAGTCTTTGTCCCATTAGTGTAGAAAGACCCAGGGGAATCAGGAGACTTCAAGCCTCAGCTGTCACTCATGTCATGGGAGCCTATGAGAGACAGAGGAAGAGGGAAGAAGAGCGGAGGGGCGGGAGAAAGGACAAGGAAAGGAACATATATCTATCTATACATGCTCGCATGTATCTATCTGTGAAATAATAGGTAGAGAGCACATTGGGAAGTGTCCTGTACATCTGGTCATTAACATCACTAAAAAACACTGCTTAGTAATACTTCCTCGGTGAGGCTCAGCTTCATGCAACATTTTAAAATTTTAATTGAATTTAATGTTTTATTATTCAGCATTTTTATCTTTAAACTACACCCTGATTTTTTTAATAGAAACACCTAAAAACCACATAAAATAACCCTTATTTAGCCACATAACAAGGCATGGATGTTGCAAAGCAGTCCATTACAAGAACTGATGAGATGAAATGTGGGTTACCAGCAATGGAAACTTATCCATTAGAAACCCTTGCTTTTTCTTAGTGTTCTGAGTCAGGGATTAAGTTATTGCTGGTCCTGTCCCATTTTCTGTTGGGATTCTTGTGATCCTGGGGGATACCCACAGTGATCTCCTTGGCTTTTGGCCTGACTAGGGTGCTCTGACTGCTACAACTTAGGAACATAGACTTACTTTTGGTCCTCTGGGTCCCACCGCACCTGGAAACCCCTAGAAGAGCCATAAATAAAAGTTACACCAGGAATCACACCAACCAGGGAATGCTATAAGCATTTTATTATCACCAACATCTACATTGAGAATGCATAGCATCAGAGACTTTATACTCACAAAAGCTCCTGGAGGACCTGGTAGACCAGCAGGCCCTGGAAAACCTGGGGGGCCTGGAAAACCCTTGAAGTCAAGAGAAGAGTGAATTTAATATTCTTGACAAATAATGCTAAAGCCCATTAGTTAGGCAGTGATGATTTAGTGAAAACTGCTTCTCCTTTAGTTGACTGCAACCAACTATAGTAAGTTCCAAACTAATCGCTATAGGCAACAGATACCTGAGACAGACATCCTGATGCATACAAGGAATGGTCATAAATGCTTCTTGATTTGAGCAGTTTTCAATGATTTCCCTCTTTTTCTTTCTTTTTTCATTTCCTTTCTTGTCTTTCCATCCTTCTGTCCCTTTGTTCCTCCATTCCTCTGTTCATCTGTCCCTCCCTCTGTTCCTTCCTCTCTGCTCTTCCTTCTCTCCCTCTGTCCCTGTATTTGGATAGTGTTTCTTCTCCTCCTGGAGGCTTGGCCCCACCCACAGCTCTCCTGCCTAGTTTTCCTTATACCTATCTAACTCACATATTTTCCTTATTTCTGTCTCTATAGCCAGATGTTGTTTAACACTCCAATTTTAAGTAGAGGTCAATGCATGGTGTAAACACATTCTTGCTTTCAGCCAATACAGAGAAACTTAAGAAGAGACTAAAAGATGTCCACATTGTCATTTTTGCACATCAGTGTGTTGCTTTCCCTAATGAGGTTAGAATGACATGTGTGGTAGACATTGTAGACAGGGAGAGAAGAGAGAGGCTGGGAGGAAGCAGGAAGGGGAGAGATACAGAATATGAACATGATGTGATTATGAATAAGAACACCTTCTGGAAGTGTTGTACCTGGAAGCCTGGGGGCCCTGGAGGTCCAGGGTCACCTTTGCCATTGAATTCCCTGTCTTCTCCTTGAGCAGGCTCACCCTTGAAAACAGAGACCGTCATCAACTGCAGTCAACTTTAGATTTTCAACCCCCCATTAAGTGCTCTTTGAAAGTCACACCTCCTCAAAGATGAGTGGGGATATGCACACTTAGAGAAATACTTTAAAATTTTGCAATTATTCTGTTTGGAAGAATTCAAAGAACTGTTTAAAGTTTTTTGTTACCCTATATAAATTATACATAATGATGAGTTTCATTGTGACATTTAAGTACTTGTATATATAATGCATTTTGATCATATTAACCCCTCACTAACCCCTTTCTTCTCTAATTCCTGCTGGTTAATGTCCCCTCCATACTTTGTCATCTCCCTTCCCAATGTGTGTGTGTGTGTGTGTGTGTGTGTGTGTGTGTGTGTGTGTGTGCGCGCGTGAGTGAATTTAGCTAAGTTTTCCTATAGGACCACAGCTGAGGGGCTCTTCATAGGCTCATGGACAACTTGCCATTGGGCTACATCACTTCTTCCTCAGTAACCATTACCTGCCTACAGAGCCTCAGGTGGGGGTGGGGCTTTATAAGCCCCTCCTCCTATTTTATACTATTAAAAACATCTTACAACTTACAATTTAGGAGGAAAAGGAATAACAAACCATTTCCCAAGATACTCAAATTGATAGTAATTCTTAGTCTGGAATGTGAAATCTCAGACACGAGATCAATTCCCTTCTTCCTTAAAGGATGCATAACCATTCCAAAGACCTGTCTATGGCAAGAGCCAGAGGAATTTTCTCAGGAGGAGACAGTGCCATATTTTAATTTCTATGGTATCTGGATTACTAATAACAAGACTTGGTTTATGGAATCAATTCATAATAGTTTGTATTTCATTAATTAATTGAAGTCCCTTTTATATATTTGGTTAGAGATCTTTAGTAATAGTACTTACCTTTTGTCCTTTCAAACCAGCAGGACCCTGGGAAAGAAGC
This sequence comes from Sigmodon hispidus, assembly GCA_004025045.1. Classification (NCBI taxonomy): domain Eukaryota; kingdom Metazoa; phylum Chordata; class Mammalia; order Rodentia; family Cricetidae; genus Sigmodon; species Sigmodon hispidus. The sequence goes on along the minus strand of PVIH01006762.1, from coordinate 55,060 downwards.
AATTCATTAACCACCAGAGATCAAACAAATCCATACACTTGACCTTGTCTCTACCTCCTTATTTTGCCTGCTGGCCTCATAATAGTCTCACTACTGGCTTTCAACATGCTCAGATTTCCATGTTTCAACAGGTCAACACTTTCTTCTTTCCCTTTTGCCTCTCTCCAATACAGACAGTTTGTCATCTTGCCTGTAAATTTACACCCTGCTCTTCTCCTGACTATTTCCCATTGCCTTCCTGCCATGAGACACTGCTTCCCAATGTCAGCAATGACTTCATGTGTAGTATTAAGTTTCTGGTCTGCCCTTTCCGGCCTAGCCTTGAGGTTTTGATCCGCTGACCTGAAGTCCCACAGAAACACACAGACACTTAGATTAATTTTATGCTGATTGACCTAGGGCCCAGGCATATAACTTACTAACTCTTTACTCTTAAATTAACCCATGATTCTTATTTTGTTTAGCCATGCAGCTTGGTACTTTTTCTTAGAGCAACATATCAACTTCCTTCCTCTGCATCTCTCTAGCATCTCTCTGGCATCTCTACTCTGTTCTTCCTCTTCCCAGAGTTTTCTTTGTCTGGTAGCCCCACTCACACTTCCTGTCTGCCTTCAGTCAATCGGCTTTTTATTAAATCAGTAGGAAGGACAAATATTAACAATGTACCAGAACATATTCCCACTACATTCATGTCACTGGATAAGGCCAAGACATCAGTCCTTGTATTACTAGACTTTCTGTCATCATAGGGCTGCTCGGTTTTTCACTGAAGTGCATCTTCTCAGGGCTTCCATTCTGTATCCTCCCTGGTTTTTGCTCTGCCACTCGGGCCTTTTCTCCCTTCCCTGCCCATTTCCTTAGAAGTCACATGCTGGAGTAAAGTCCCACCTCCAAATGGCTGCTCTTTTTGCTCTCTCTGAATTGCTAGAAGCTTGACTTCACATTTTCTCCTCCAGTTAGCCTGCTTATTATACATCTTTATTTGGATGTATCACAAGTAAAACAAAGCCTTAATGTTTACACTTGCTCTCATAATCCTTTCTCTCTCTCCTTTTTTTCTATCTTCCTTTCTTTTTCCTTCCTTCCTTCCTTTCTTCCTTCCTCTCTTCCTCCCTCCCTTCCTTTCCTTCTTTCCTTCCTTGAAGTTACAGATGCAAACTTACTGGGAGCCCTGAATAGCCTTGTGTCCCTGGAATGCCTGGGAATCCTTGTTCACCCTAGAAGACATGGAAAGTTTGTCAGAATTCTTGGTTGAGATAGAACAACCCATGTGGATAGTTATCCCCAAGTGGTCCCTCCAACCCTGGGGTGACAAATCTAGGAAAACCAATTCTAATTCCTGATGGCTACTGCTCAGAAGGCTGAGGGCCAGAAACCCATTATCTTAGTGGAGAATAAGATCAGGGTCTACTGCTTCTCAAATTGTGCATAAACGGCAGCCTAATTGTGCCAAGAACTTTTTAATTGCTGCTTCTTGGAACTTTTGTAATTAGTTCGCTCGTGGACACTGTTCTGGGGGGAAGGGAGGGCTCAGGACACAAAGGAGGTGAGCAGGCTCTGCAAATTTCAGGCTTTCCCTTCCAGACAATAACTTTATACTCAGTGTTTAGACTCTGATTGATGTCTGTAACCTCTGATGCGAGTATGTCCTTGAGCTTCTGTGGGAACCAATTGGAAAACTCCCTTAAAACCATACATAAAGAGAAAGGAAGCAATTCCTACCCCAAATCATGCTGTTGGTTCTGATTAAAAGAATGTTTCCAGAAAGATCACTTTTAATTTCACTGCAGCATCTTCTTGACTTATTCATTCAGCAATGCACTCTTTAATTACCTGTGCAAGTGGGGCTTACCTTAGAACCATTGCATCCTGGTAAACCGGCCAGCCCCTGAGGCCCAGGGTGGCCTGGGATGCCCTAGAAAGAGAGCAAGACTCACTGACAGAGGCAGAGGTAGCTTCACAAGGTCCAGGACCCTTCAAAAGAGTCAGGACTCAAGGGCAATGATGGATGACCAAAGGCCATTGGCTAGAAATGGTTGCTTAATTGTTTACACAACAAATTTATATTATAGATTTTTTATATTATTTAAATATCATAGTAAACAAGACATGCTAAGATAAAGACTGTTAGATGAAATGTAAATATTTTAGATAAAAATCTAGAAAATAGGAAATGGTATTACAGGACATGTTCTAATGAGAAAGAAAGGGAGGAGAAGAGGAAGGATTAAAGTCAGAGGTGAACTACATCATTGTGCTGTGCTACAAACAAGACCATCCTATTGTGTTCCATTGCCTCTGCTCCGTTCTGCTCATACATCATATAAATCCACACTTGGCCATGGCCAGTCCTTGGGTTTTCTTCTTGTAAAGAGTATGTCAGAAACATTGCTTTGCTTGACTATTTTAACATTTTCATAAAGATGAGCATAAACACATATATAAATGTACACATATGTGCACATACACACATATATATATGCATATATACATATACAAATTATACACACATACATGCACGCATACATAATACATGTAATACATATATAAACACACACACCACACACACACACACAGGCTTCTCATTACTTACTGGAAGTCCTGGAGGACCTGAAAATCCTGGTAATCCAGTTATTCCCTAAACATAAATAAAAGAGGAGGAAGTAGAGAGAAAAACAGGTAAAAATGTTTGTCCTATAAACATAAAATGATTTGTCATTTCAAAGATCATTTTTTTCCTGCAGCTATGTGTTGAGTATATCAAAAAGTGATTAGGAAAAAAAAACTAACAAAAAGTCTTGAAAAACGTTTGTACATCTGGCCTTTGCACAACCTTTAAAATTTTTGTTTTGTTTGGTGAAAGTCAGTCTTGCTATGTATGTAGCATAGGCTGGTCTCAGGCACACTATTTACATATCCCAGGCTTTGAGCTCATGACTTCCTGCCCCTGCCTCCCATTTATAGAACGACTGTGTGTGTGTGTGTGTGTGTGTGTGTGTGTGTGTGCCTGCATGTGGTGTTTGTGGCTGCATGTGGTGTTTGAGGAGGTCAGAGAATAACTCTTTGGGAGTTTTTTCTGTTTCTTCACCTTGTTGAAGTTGGGCTTCTCACTATTTCTGCCATGCAGCACACTTTGGACCAGCCAGCCCATTCTCTTATACCCTCTTCTGTTTGGATACATGAGAACTGGGATTGTGCATTACTGAATCTGCCTCTTTTTTTTTTTTTTAATAAAGTAGGTTCGGGGTATTGAACTCATGTCACCAGGCTTGTGTCACAAGCACTTTCTCCAGTACAAAGTTTATCTCATGAAACTCCTATGAGGAAGCTATTATAGCTGCTTTGGCTGTAGGGGATTATTTTTGCCTTTTTCTTTGAGACAAAAGCTCACTCTATAGGAGAGGCTAGCCTGGGAATATTAATAGGCAATTCAACCTTGAACTGACAGCAACCCTCCTGCCTCAGTCTCCTGAGTGCTGAGGTTGTACATGTAAGTCACTGCACCTGGCTGAAATTTATTTTTAAAATATATTTTACGTGTAGTAAAAATGTTTTTGTGAAAAGCATGGGGAGGTTTTATATCTATTCTCCCTCCCTCCCCCCTCCCTCCCCTCCCTCTCTCCCCCTCCCTCTGAGTCTTGCTATTTAGCTCCTGCTGTCTCTAATTCCCAATCCTCCTGCCTTTTCAGTAGAGCTGTGGGATGCTAGGCATGCACTGCCATGGCTGCCATTTAGGGTCACTTCATAATTACTCCCTCCCTCAAAGAGGAGCAACATCTTGATCTGTCTAGAAAGTTCCTCTTGATTTTTTTCCCCATCCGTTCACATCTGTCCCCAACGTAGTGACCATTCTTTTGATCTCAGATAGTGGATCAGTTTTTCTCTTCTCAAGCTGCATCTGTGGAGCCAGACACAATGTACTTCCTCCTCTGACATTTGAATAACGGTTACTGTTAAAGGGAGAGTGTTCAACCAACAAGCAGATAGGATGAGTGGGACTACTAACCCTGATGCCTTTGGGGCCAGTGAGTCCTGGAAGTCCTGGAGAGCCCTAGATCCAAATGGAAAGAGGAAAAGTCAGTACAGCAAGAACTATTTGGTGCTCCAGCACCCACACAACCAAGGCCCCGGGCTTTTTTCTATGCTGAGCAGTTCTGCTCTTTTGGATATTTCCCAATTGATAAAGTTTGATCACTTGCTGCTTCCAACCAAGCACCAATCAGAATGGAAACAAAACTTCATTTAAACCTTTGCTACTCAAAAGTAGGATCAGGGACCAGTGACCAGTGACCAGTGACTTGACCTGAAATCAACCTGGAAGTTCGCTATCAAACAAAGTCTCAAAGAGCCCCTCCCGCCTCGGGCATATTGATTCAGAATCCACATCTCAACAGGGTTCTATTGGGGCTCTCCTGCACTGAAAAGTGCTGTGAGCCTGTAAAGACCCACATTAGCCTAGCAGCTGCTGAGGTCTGCTAAGGAAGAACGCCATGGTTACGACCCATGGTTACAACAGCAAAGGAGAACAGCAGCTGGTGAGTCTGTGCAGGAGAAACACTCCCTGACCACTCACAGTGGGTGAGGACTGTCTGAACCACAGATGATTTGGCTTCCAGTGTGTAATGAATTCTAGTTTGAGGGCCACCACCCCCTTCATAGCAAATGGCCTTAAATGGAGAATATTTTAACTAAGCCACTTGCTGTAAAAGCCACTTGTCCAAAAGCTGTTTTCATCATTCCAGATTTTCAGATTTTTTTTCTTCTTTTAGGAAGGGATGTTACAGAGTCTTCTGAGATTGGACAGTCAAGGCCAAAGTCAGCCGTTCCCTTCTGAGTTGCAAGGCCATGTCCAAGGCTATATCTTTCCTCCATGAGAACTGTTTTGTTTTGTGTTATGCAGAGGGCAGAAAAGAAGATAGATGTGCAGATTTTACTTCTCTCTTGTAAATCTTCTTGGGCAGAAAGTTGCACTGAGAAAGAAAGCTTATAAATCTGAAAAATATTTTGGCAAGGCTTTAATGTTCTCTGGTTGTTTGCCTTCAGTCAGGTTCTCATTTGGGGGCTGTATGTACCTCTAAGCTGTGTTTGAAAGTAAGATCTCATGGCATGACAGGCATTTCCTGGGTTAGTTAGGTGGACTGTTGGACTATCATGCAATCCACAGGAAGCACCATTGCACTCTAATTGCAGTTGGTATTCTTAAAGCAGTACTGATAGCTGAAGAGCCGAGTAGGGTTTGGAGAACAAAATGAGAAACGAATTCTCTGCTAATCTACCTACAGGCTTCACACATCACAAATCCTTTTACCAGGGCTGGGCGGTGGTGGCACATACACTCAGGAGGGCAGAGGCAGGTGGATCTTGTGAGTTTGAGGCTAGCCTGGTCTACAGCATGAATTCTAGGATGGCCACGGCTGTTACATAGAGAAACCTTGTTTTTGGGGAAAAATCTTTTTACCAGTGAAACGAAAGTCTTGAAAGCAGTTAATGGGATAGCCAATCAGTGTGTGTGTGTGTGTGTGTGTGTGTGTGTGTGTGTTGTACGTATGTGTGTGGAAGCCAGATTAGGCATGTGGTATCTGTCTCCCTCTATCTTTCTCCATCTTATACTTTCAAACAGAGTCCCTCACTGACCTGAGCATTTATGGGTTCAGTGGAGCTGGCCAGCTGATGAGCTCCAAGGATGCCCCGTCTCTGCTCCTTTGCTCCCCGCCCTGGGGTTATAGACACACATTGCTATGTTTGGCTTTTATATAGGTGCTGGGGATTTGAAAGCCAGCAGACTTTACCTTTGAAGCAATTTTCCCATACTAGCTAATTCAAGATTAGCATTAGATGAAGAAATGGAGAAACAGATCATGGACTTGGATGAGACAGACAGGAGTGGTAGAATTTCTGGGCATCAGGATTGGTTTTGAAACTATAAGTTTATGGCTTTGGTTGTTTAGGTATAATAAACAGATATTTGCCTCTGCCTTTGGTGCATGACCTATAGCTTCCAAGATCCTTCATTCTTTCTTAGAGATTGGGGCACAAGGATATTCTCTAGTTGCCTAATATTAGACTCCCCATATAGGTTTTACAAATCCCTCAGAATTCCCTGACTCATAATGAGACACATCTTTTGATGAGGGTATTTTTGGTGGGCTCCTGGCTGGGGGTTTGTCACCAGAAAGGACAAGCCCTGATTAGAAGCTTGGAGGGTCTGATTGTAGCCCCATTGTCTAGGGATCAGGGGAGCTAGAGTCTGGGTGTGGAGTGGATCCTGTCTCCAAGAGGACATGTCTGAATGAAGCCCCAACCCATGGTGATTTCAGAGCTCTGAGAAGGTGGGCATCTATATGTCAGGAGAGCGAGACATTTCACTTCCAAGGGATTATATTGCCTACTCTGGGACCTTCAGTGAACCCTATGTTATCTGTCTGTCTGTTCACATGTGTTATTTATTACAAGAAAGGTTTCTTTGAGTTCTGTGTATGCATCACAGGGTAAACGTGAAGAATAAATGAAATACAGAGAGAAATAATTGGGCCAGTGTGTGGCCTGGAGTAAATACATCATTTAAGTGTTCCATGTATTACTCTAATATATGTGTAAATACAGTCTGGAATTTTGAGAGACTCCTTGAAGATCAATTATAATTATCTTTTATTGGTTATTAGTTCACAGCTTGGCAGAGGTCAGTAGTCAGGGGAGTTTGTATGTCCGACAGCCCTGATGTCCGTCTAGCTAATGTCCTCAGTAAGAAGGTACAATCTAGTGGTTTACAGTTATTTAGTAAATCCTCTCAGGCATTTATTGAAACAAGGCCCTTTGTGTATCACAACCTTTAGGATAAAGATTTGTGACAAATGTGAAGGGTGGTAGGCTCTATTAAAGACTTTAAAAGCCTGATGCTCAACAGACACCCCCCCCCACACACACACAAAGGGAAGGGTGAATAAGGAAGACATTAAGAGATTCAGAGATAGAGGACTTCTAAAACCAAAGAGACACATGTCTCCAGACCCACTCAATTTGAATTAATGCAGAGATTCACGTCAACTAAGGACACAGAAGCACCCCTCACAGTGGCTATTTGGAGGTCACTGGTGAGATCTGCAAAAACATTTTCAGGCTAAGGGGAGAAAAGCAGGAGACTGACAGATACCACATGAACTATTCCTTCAAGAACCCGACCTACAGAAAAGACAAGAAGAGGGTGGTCACCCTTTGGTTAGGGTACCTAAAGAATCAGGATGAAGTTATACCAGTCTAAAAAATATTTGCATGTTTCAGCACTAAAAAAAGAAGAGCGAGCATCAAACGCATAGTTCAAAGATCCCTTAGAAAGAAGATGCTCCTGGACTATGGGTAAGGTAGAAATCCCAGTGTACAGAGCACAGGAGGAGGGACAGGTCTTCAGTGAAGGGGAGAGAGATCCCATCCTCCTATGTAAGACAAATTTGGCCATGAGTCTGGGTGGGTAAGAATGCAGTTCTGAAAGATTTCAGCTAAGACAGGAAACCAAGAATGCGTTTTTCATCCACCAGGTGGCTAAGATGAGGAATTCTCTTCGGGGCCTCCATGCCCTATGTGGTGGGCATGGAGATGGGTTAGGAGGGCAGAGGATTCATTGGGCTTGCAGGGTGACATACCTTGGGTCCCTGTGGTCCAGGCAAGCCTTCAGGACCTGGAAATCCTTTCTGGCCAGGAAAACCAGGGGGCCCAGGATAGCCTTTCTCCCCCTGTTGAAGCCAAAATGAAACAAGAAGCAAGTGGTGGTTAGCCAGCAACACTCTGCCACAATACAGCCTCCTCACCTTTAGACATTCTTCCCGTGGATCAAGGAGTGAATAGTTAGCACTCAGCTCCCAGGAGAGCCACCATCTAGTAACACATGTCCATAGGCTTCTGAGCGATGCTCGTGTTCTTGTAGAGATCAACTTTGCCTAGATGGTAAACCTACCTCTCAGGATCGATGTAAGAGGTAGCAGATCAAGAATTGAAAGGGCAGTATGGTTAGAAAATTAAGGTTGGTGGAGTATGCTTATGGTGGGATGAGGTGGAAGGCCATGTTTTGGAGGTCTTAGTAAGGACGGAATGAAAATAGACTACCATGGAGGTAAGAATGTATGAGCTTTTTTGTTGTACAGGGATGATGCCTCCCCATCAGCTCTTTCCATAGAAGCTGCAGGAGAGGTGTCAAGGGCAGCATATGGCAATGTGTGAGCCAAAGGATCTTGAAGGCTGAGTTATATGATGATGCTTTGGGGAAGTGCCTGGTAGAAGTTAGCAATCTAGAGTTTGGCCAACAAAAACCTCCCCATGAGTGTGAATACTGGGGAATAGTCTTCAAAGTCAAGGCCACTAGTTAATTTGATCAGTTTTGTTACAATTGGTAAATGCAATAAATAAATAAATACATAAAGCCGCAGGAAAGATGAAAAGTTTGCTGCTTTGCATGGGTATAGAGGCAGGCACAGCCAATAAACAGAGAAAGAAGTGGATTTGCTAGGTCCTTTTCACAGCGAGATTATTTTCACATGTTTTAGGACTGTATCATGCATACAGCTGCAACTCAATACATGCCTGAATGCAAGTTCAAGAACAAAGAGAGTGCATTCGAGAGTAAATGTGAATAGACTATAGTTATAACTTTCTGGGGAGGGTAGGGGAGGGCTCTAGTACAAGTGAATTATAGATAAAATAGTTGTTATAATTAGCATATAGTTATATGTAAATTATCTAAAGTGCTTACAATGTGCTTTCTTTGAAATATTTTTTAATAGTTACCCTGCAATGTTGTTGAACAATTAATTAATGTCTCTGAGGAAGAGGTTTGTAAACAAACAAAAAATACTTTATCTCTGCCCTGTCTGTCTTAATTGCCATGAATTGGGAGTTAATGGAGCGAACTGATGAGCTCTCACAGCATTTTTTTTCCTTTGAATTCTGCAATGGAGCTTTGAAAAAAAAAAATTTTTTTCTTGACTGGAGTGCTGTTGCTGGAGTTTGCCACCAGGGGGCGGTCTTGTCCTAGTGCTGTGGCACAGCATCTGTGGGTTTCAATGTTTATATCGAAGTTAGAGAATCAAGTTGTTTTAATTTCTTCTCTCATGTTTAGCAATATCATAAACATAGTGTATGCTAGGGAGGCTTTTTAAAATGTTCTTTTTTTCTGACAACTTGTTACTTACTCAGCCGAGAGAGTTACAGTCTAACTGCCAGTATTTACACAAGGTAGCCAGAGTAGCTGAAGCTTCCTAGAAGGCTTTCAACATTGTTTCAGGTTAATGTTTACATACAATTACTTCGAACGTGGATTTAGGGGACTTGATACATAGTGATTCTCCGCTACAGAAGGGCAAAGTGTGACAGACTGGAGGCATCTTCAGTGTGAAGAAGCAGCGGGAATTTCTGTTCTTACCTTCTCGCCTTTGGTCCCTGCACAGAGGCACTGGTTCTTGCCTTTGCAGACACAACCCTGGAAAGAGCAAAAGAGGACAATTGATGAGTCGAAAGCCTATTTTATGTTCTTTGAACCTTGGACAGTTCATCGGCAGCTCATCAATAAAAATGAACAGAAAAAACATCATAGAAGTGTCACATGACACAGAAGGGTCACTATTTTTTTTTTTTTAAATTGGATTTAAGAAGTTATTTGTGAAAAAGGCAAAGTCAGTAATCTCTCTTTCTTTTCCCACAATAATAGAAAAATTGAACTGTATGAAACTGCCGTTGTTGTAGGGGAAAGTGGGCTAACACTGGTATTTTCTTAGGTTGGTAGAATGTGTGTGTGTGTGTGTGTGTGTGTGTGTGTGAGTGTTTGGGTTCAATGCATATTTGTATTTGGCTTTCCTGTGTGAAACATACCTCATATATCATGACTGAATACATAACACTTTCCATAGGTGATTTCAAGCTTCACTTTCCCTGAAATAGCATTCAAGACTGGTATAAGAATGTGAATGTTCACTGTGTGTCTTTACAACAGTCATCCATTATGCTGGTAACAGAATGGTCTTTCTTATGTAAAGAATAAAACACACATCATCGAGCTAGGGAAATTCCATCTTATCTAGTTTCTTTGACACATTTACAAACCCAGCCCTTAGAAATTATGTACAAATCAACTCTAAAAACATTACCCGTCTACAGAAAATCAAGGAGAAAGGGTTATAAGTAGTAGATTTAGTATGTACTTTGATATAAATGACATATTCTATGGTCATATATGAATTTTTACCTTTATTGCTTCCTTTAATTAATAACAACTGCAAATTAATTTGCTTCCATAGAAAAATATGATTGATAATCGATAATATCAATTGGTAATTAATGACCTAACAAGTCTAGGAGACTGTAGGTAAATTAAAACGAAAACAAGGAATTTTAATTGTGTAACTGAAATGAAAAGGTCTCAAAACATAATTAACTGAATGTATTTCCTTAGGTGATGATAGGAGGCGTGTCTGCCATTTAGAGATGAGTGGGTGAGGATTTTCACTTTTCCCACCCTCAATCCATTCATAAACATTGAGATTTATATGAATGGGAAGTAGCTGACTGAGACTATTGCAGAAATGTTCACTTGCAATATATCATATAAAGGATTAATATTTATTGAGGGATATAAACATTTGAACCTTAAGACAATTCTTGGAGAGTGGAGCTGTCCCACAGCCATGATGCTGAAGGCAGGAACAAACAGGAAGAAAAGCCAGGGTTCCCCGGGTCTCAATTGGTTCTGGCCCCGCCCTGTAGGAGTCTTGATTCTCATGAGCTATGCATCTAAGTTTCCCTAAGTAATGCCTGAATCCCACTATATGAGACATGGAAAGTCTTCCTGAGTTTTGGTTCTTTGATATTCTCAGAAGTCCAGGTCTTTGCTGTTTTCCTCAAAGGTGTTTGGCATGGTGAAGCCATACCTTATTTATCTCAACCTTGCCTTTCTAGATTTTTAATTGTCCATATTTATGTTATTCATGTATTTAACTTCACTCTATTAGCAACGAGTTCCCTGAACATCCAGGTCATCTCTGCTCTATGACTCACTGAATCAGAAACTTTGGAGCCCGCTCCCAGGAATCTGTTTCATGAAGGCCTCTTGTTGGTAGCAATTTCTTTCTCACAGTTGAGGATCTCATTTCTGAGTGAACTTGACATAAGTGTGCATAGACTTCTCTAGACACTGTCCTCAATAGATAGCAAGAAACCTTGCCCCTCACAAGCCACAGACCCCTGGAACCTGAGCAGATATCTGGTCCAGGGAAGGGAGGGGGCATGTTAGCTATCCTGTAAACCAGAGACTATTAAATGGGGCCATAAGGCAGGCTTAATTCAATTTTGTTTTGTATATTTTATCTGTCTTTCTGTTTACCCATTTTTTCTCTCTGTTCATCTATCATCTGTCTATCTATGCATCTATGCATCTATCTATCTATCTATCTATCTATCTATCTATCGTCTATGGTCTATTTTTGAGTAACATCCGTGGTCATCCTCCTTTTCTGGAAACCTTTCACCTGGAGCTTCAGTGAGTACATCCTGGCTGATCTCCTTTGGCTTCCTTGGCTTACACCACATCTCCTCTCCTATCCACTCTTGTGGAACTTCTGTAGTTACATGTTTAATGTACATTTTTCCTGGTGACTGTATGTTCCAGGAGAGAAGGGACTGCTCAGTGTTGTCCATGCCAGTGTCCCATTTGGGCTGTATTTCCTGAACAAATGCTGTGCTGATGGATGGAAGTATATGGTTCACTTTAAACTTGGATTTTTAAAGCACAGGAGTTAGATGGCTATTGTTGAGCAATTATGATTGAGGTTTAAAAAAAAAGGTGAAGCCAGAGCCTTTGGCTATTTTAACACGTTAAAACTGACACAAACTGAGTTATTTATTAGTTGCTGGGACTGAAGAAATTTTGGAAAAACATTAATCCCTCCTGAGAGTTGAAAAACAGTTCCATAAACAGTTATATAATACCCCATTTAAGCTCAGCAGCTGTAGATATAACCCACCTACTCCATTTCCCCCATCTATGCTGTTCTCTTTCTCTTTCTTTTGTTTTACTTCTACACACACACGCAAACACATACACATATCTATACATACATATATACACACACATATACACATGTACACACACACACACACATACACACCAATGACTCAAAAGTAGATTGGATACCAATTGACATGTCAACTCCAAACAAGCATACATTTTTTTTCATCTAATTGCAGCATTAAAATTAAGAAACTCAAAAAGATGTCATTTTTAACATACTTGTTTATTAAAGAATTCTAATTTTATTTAAGGCCCTTAATGATGGCAGAAAATTAAAAACTGTTTAATGTCAAACAAATCTTTGATTTTATAGTAGAGATTTTATCATTTAAAGAAGACATTTCTATGTATTTGTGTGTATGTATATGTATGCTGTGTGTGTGTGTGTGTGTGTGTGTGTGTGTGTGTGTGTGTGTGTATCTTCAGAGGCCAGAAAAGCACATACCATTCTCAAGAGTTGAAATTACAGGTGGTTATGAGGCCCCAACCGAGGGCCTAGGAGAACTAAACTCTAGCCTCTGGGAGAACAGTAAGTACTCTGAACTACTGAGCCACCTCTCCGGTTCCAAGATTTAATCTCAACTGATATATTTTCTCTTACTTTTAAAAAGCTGTTTTAGCCACATCGCTTGGAAAAGCAACTTTCAACAACAACAAAATGTTATATAAACAATATTGATAATAATTATTATCGCTTTGTTGCAGTGTTGTGGATAATACTGGCATCTTGAGTGTTCTAGATGACATTTCTACCACTCAGTCGCTCCTATGGCCCTTCAGTTTTATTTTTATTAAATATTTCAATCCTGTTTTCATAGAAATACAATTTTACTCATTTAACCAAGTTTTTCTCAACATTTAATTAACTTACTCCATTACAATTCTGAGTGCAACAGGCAGAAATTAGCGTAGGCATAACAATCCTCAAACCTATAGATGGGCATGTACAGCTATATTTAGGGGAAAGCATCAGGTGTCATTTGACCTATGACTAGAAGAGAGTATGGAGAGTCTGATCTTTCTAGGTATCAATTTAATGGACAGGCTTTTTGAGTGGGTCACTGTGCCCTCTCTCCACACATCTGCTCTGTTCTTGTATGCTGTGGCTGTGTAGTGAATGTAAGTCTAGATTCACAGCTGGCTCACAGCCATCTCTTTCTGCCTGGGTTAGCAGAACTATTCCAGAATCAGTCAAACAGTTGGGTGTGGCCTGCTTGTATGTCTGCACAATTGTACCAGCTGAGACTCCAGAATACTTTAAACAACTTGCCTACAAGTAGATCCTTCATCTAATTAGATGAACCCAATGTTACAGTAAGAGTAGTTCTCCAACAGCCATTCAGAGGCCTGTGGGATGGTGTAGAGAGACTGGCATGGGACCTCATGAATTAAGGCCCTCCCCCTAGGGATGATTGTTCTTGTATGCATTCTTGTTCAATTCTTGATACAATTGTTCTTGTATCAATTCTTTTCATTTTGGCCTTTTTCCTTAAACACAATCTAAGCTTTACAAATATGTTTTAACCAGTCAATCATTAGATTACTACACTAAACGATGCAGAGGCCTTGTTTAAACCCTTAGCATTTATTTTGCTGGACCCATTTTTGAAACACCACAACCATTTTAGTGGATAAAACCCACTAATTACTATTCAGAAATTAACTTCCTTTAAAAGCAGAATAGCCAGCAACTATTATTAAGCCAACTCCACTGATGGGATTTCTCATACAACATTTTTATGAATTTTTTTCCTTTTTCAATAAGGAAGTACTTATTTTATGCTCATGCCAAACCTCAAGGAAGTAAAAAGCAGCAAGTTCTTAGTAATCCTGCCTTTCCTCTCCCTTGGAATCAGAAAGCTGCCCAGGATTCTAATACTTTAGCACACTTGAATATTAAATAATTTGCCTGGAGGGATCATTCTTTTAATGATTCATTCATTTTTTTTTATGGCTGCAGGATGCAAGATAAACAAACATCCACTGTAGAAAATCTAAAAGATGTAGAACTTCAGTGACCACATGCACTGTGGGCCATCTGAGCAGGGACTAGAGTTTGGGGTCAATTACCAAAGGCTTCACAGTTGTCTCACGTGCAGAGAAAGGCATTAAGATTTGTCTTGTGGCATGTAGAAATTAGTGAAGGGGGAGGAAAGTGAAAGGAGAGATGATGTAATTATGTTATAATCTCAAAAAGGGAAATAAAAAAGATTCACTTTGTGGCTGCTTGTGGAGGAATAGGGATCAGTCAAAGGTTGCTTGCAGATGGCTATGCGCAAGCATTGGCAACTTCCCCTCTCTGTTCAACACAAGACTGTTTGCCAAAGGACAGCCATGTGACTGTCTGGTCTTATCTTCAGTCAGTGTAAACTAGCCATGTTCCCCCCAGACATTTCCTCCTGAGTTTATCCAATGCAGGAGAACTGGCTTGGACTTCCAGAATGAAGATGAGGCTGAAAATTCTTTGCTAATTCCACAACTGAATCATAGTGTCTGTGACCAGTGTCTTTAGAGGACACCAAATATGTTTGTTGACTAGTTGAATGTTATTTGTACATGAGCACATACGCGATGACATTTTGTTTACTTAATAACATGCTCGTTAGAAATATCAGTGGTATTTGATACTCATAATGATAGGTGAGAAATTGCCCGGATGATATACAAGTGGCAATCACTTCTCAGCTGCTGCCCAGGCAGCCTGAATAGTCTTTGCTTCAACTCCCACAGCATTCAATCATCACCCATCCATTGTTAAATTTAGCAAGAGTTTGGGGCTGCAGAGATGGCTCAGTGGTTAGTGTGCATGATGCTCTTCCAGAGGACTTAACTGGTTCCTGCCATTCATGCTGAGAGGCTCATGGGAGTCTAGCTTCAGGAGATCCAACACCCTCTTCTGGTCTTTGCAGGCACCCACACACATGTGGGATTCACCAACACAATTATACATATAAAAATAATAAATTAACAAGATATCTAGTGGGGTGCACACATTTTTATTATTTATTGAAAATTCCAAGAAATTTATATACATTCTTTGTTTTCCATTAATAGAAAAAAAATTTCAGATCCTCCTCCTTGTCTCCCCCCTCTTCTCTGAGCACAGTACATCCCATTTCTTCTAGCTCATGATATGGAGGTGGCCGGCCTTCTGTCCCTTCTGTTTCTCTCCACATCCAGCTACCCAGGGTCAGTGGGAGGGGCGGTTGGCATCTTCAGAGCTGTGTTACACTCCACTGAGCAGGGCTGTTGATTTTGCATTAAAATTATTGACCCTGCCAGTCTCTGTGCCCGGCCAATGGCCCGAGGCAATGGGTTTTGTACGTGAAAAGAAGAGCTGACCAAGTTCAAGCTGAGCGGTGCCAGACAGGCCCCGCCAGCTGTTTTCTGTAGAGCGGCCTCCACCCAGTGACCGAGAGTCTTGGCAGCTTGCCCTCCAGCGGCGAAGAAGGACCTGGAGAGTAGCTGCCCTACCCACAGCCGTCTCCACCCAAGCTGTCTCTTTTCCCACCTTTCGGCTCATGCCCAGGGAGATAGTACTAGTCTGGACAACAACCCCAGACACCTGCTTTGGATCTTTTGAGTGACAGCAAGCAGGCAGATGAGTGATGCATTTGAGCTCTCTGGCAAGTTTGGAAATAAACACTTTTGTTGTGAAATCATGTTTCGGTCTCCTCGCCTTTTGCAAGGTGTGAGGTATACGTCTGTTACCATCATCTCCAGCTTCTCTCTCCCCTAAAACATTTTTTAAAAAATTTAATCTTTAAAAGTTTCTAACTAGCATACATTTTACTATGGAATTTTCAAATTAAAGTTGTCTTTGTGGATTCAGGGTCCGCTCTTCCCCGTCCCTCTGTTCCCTTCCTCCGCTAGTTCTTTTTTACCTAGCCCCCCTGCTGGTATCCTCCTTCCTGCCTCATGTGTTCTCCCGGTCTCCCGGTTTCATCAACACCTCTTAATCCTGTCTCCCAAGCGCCTTTCTAGATTTACTGTCTATATTTCTCCTCAGCCCTCTCATGTACATACTTATGAACGTTATAAGCTCGGGTTTGTGTATGAGAGAAAACACTAATTTGTCTTTCTTTCTGAGCTTGTTACTTTGGTTAATATTATACTTTCTAGACCAATCTATTATCCTGCAATTCTCATAATTCACACGTATATATGAATATAGTTCCTTTGTGTATTTGCACATTTTTTATTATGAATAAAGTCTCATTTTTTATCCATGTATCCCTTTGTTTAAACTCCCTTCTCCCTCCCACACCTCCCAGTCACTCTCTCTTCTCCCCATTTCCTTATCTCTGCCCCAGCAAGTGCAGGAGGTCCCAAGGTCCCAGGGTGGCTTAGTTCAGCATTCACTACAGGCAAATCTGCTTTCCTCATCCCAACATCAAGACTGGGTCAGGTGTTCCTCTGGAGGGAATGGGCTCCAAGCTGTTCAATGGTTGTGGTTTGCAGCTTGGGTATGCTTTGCTTTTTGTTTAAAGTCCACTAATGAGTGAGTACAACCCCTACTTATCTTTCTGGGTGTGTGATACCTCGCTCAGGAGGATAGTCTCCAAATCCATCCATTTGCCTGCAAATTTTAGGATATCATTTTTTCTTACTGCTGAGTAGTACTTCATTGTGTAGATGTACCACAGTTTGTTAATCCATTCTTCAGTTGAGGGGCATCTAGGTTGTTTCCAGGTTCTTGCTATTTCAAATAACACTGCTATGAACATAGTTGATCTAATGCTTTTGGAGTGTGAATGTTGCACCACATTTTCAATATCTGCCTATCTTTTCCATTTCCACAGTATTGCAAACAATGCATCTGTAGATGTGGGTCTGCAAGTACACGTGTGTTAGCACGTGGAGTCTTTGGGGTATGTGCCCAGAAGTGGTACAGCTGGGTCATATGGTAGTTCTAGTTTTCATTGTGAGAAAATTCTATACTGATTTTCATAATGGCTGATCAAGTTCAGATCTTTGCTAGCAGCGAGGAGAGGGTCTTCTTCCACCTCATTTGCACTAGCAGTTGTCACTGGAGTTCTTGATTTTAGCCCTTCTGAGTGGAGTGTGGAGTCTGTGTTATGAAGAGTCTATGTGTTGTTCCTACCTCATTTCCATCAGCTCTGATCTCACAGGTTAGGCTGGAAGGCACTGAATGGGCCACAGCTGCCTCCTCTTGCCTTCCTAGCTGGTTTGTGAAACACAGTTGGCTTTGCCATCTATTGTTTTAGAATTTTCTCTTAAGAGGTGAAAGCAAGCTCATTTTCTATCATGTGTACTAATGATATAATGTAAAAAAAAATAACAAATCTGCCATATTACAGTGTTTTTAGGAACCAATAACTTATTTTATTTTATTATTATGAACAAAGAAGTCACATTTTCTATCCTTGTATATCCTTATTCAAGGTCCCTTCCCCCTCCCACCACATCAGCTCATTCTCTCTTCTCCACAACTCTCCATCCCCGCCCTGGGCAGGCGGCAGGCAGTCCCAAGGTCCCACTGTCCCAATATTGCTTAGTTCAGCCTCCACTCCTGGCAGATCCAGTTTTCTCTCCTGAATCAAGACTGAGTCAGGTAGGAACCAATAACTCTTAACACAAAAATTCCCCCAAATAAAATAAATTTTTTAAAAAACAATACTCTTAACAAGAACAACAATAACAACAACAACAAAACCTTTACCAATCAGTAGAAAATCAAAACTCTATTCTGTGAAGTGGGTACCTGGCGATTCTGATTCCTTGGGTCTTCAGAAAGCACTCCAATGCTGTTTAATATTTTTTTTTTTCTCACCACTGAGATAGGATTTCTCTTGTTCTGGCTGTCCTGGAACTTGCTCTACAAACCAGGCTAGTCTTATACTCACAAAGATAGATCCACCTGCCTCTGTCTCCCAAGTGCTGGGATGAAAGGTGTGCACCACCACTACATGACTGCTATTTAATCTTTTGAAGTGTATGTTTCTGATGTACAAAAGCTGCTTGCTGCTTCGCATTGGTCAGTTGCTGGGGAAACAGTGGCATTCTGCTTGTTGATTGGAGGGTCCTGAGATACTTTGTATGTCTAGCCCACAGTCTGCAAACAGCATCAGATTCAGTGCAAATCATAAATGCACTTAATATAAGACTTTTTTTTTCTTGCTTGGTAGTGCAATTCTCCATTGTGAATTTTGTAGATAAAAACATGTCATATTGTCAAAAGATTGGTCACACCATCGGTCCTATTCAGTGGTTGATCCTGTGAGCAATAATACTGCCTGACCAGCTAAGATGATCCCACCAGGTGCCACAGAAGAAAGACTGGTATGGGAGTAGCCAACTGCTTTCTGGTTGAATTTTATGCCCAGTCTGTATGAAAGAGTTCATGTCTGAAACTGAGAACCTAGCCCAAAGCCTGTGACCTGGGAAGTAACAGGTCTTGGTAGGACAACTACTATTGTTTTGTTAAATGGATATGATGTATCTGACAAACTGCCTTATGAACAGCCACCTTTGTGTCTATAGAATAGTTTTGCTGTCAGCTTTGGTTAGAGTGATTAGTCATGACTGCAGAGGTTTATAATTAGCTAAATGTAGAGAATGTTGCCATTAACTGTTTCACCATAAATAGTGCATCTATATCACCCTCCAGGGCTCAGGGAACATTATAGAGAAAGGGACAGAGGAACATAATAGTCAGATGAAGTAGGGTGGGGATCAGTGTGAAATGCTGACTTCTGGGCATGTCATGGCTCTTTCATTCTTGAACTCACAGAAGCTGTGATTTACCTGCACAAGATCTACACAGGGACTGTCAGCACCCTGTCATGGATGGGAGAGATGCTTATCTTCACCCCCTCTGAGGATTTACACACAGGTAGTACTGATAGAGTGTTGATGGAGGATGGAGGGAGAGGGAGAAAAGGGGAGAGAGAGAGAGAGAGAGAGAGAGAGAGAGAGAGAGAGAGAGAGGGAGAGAGAGGGAGGGGGAGGGAGAAAAGCTGTTGTGGAATTGAAGTTCTCTCTCTCTGGAGAAGAACTCTGGAAGGGGAAGCCAGGAGAAGAAGCAGACTTTTTTTTTTTTTCCTCAGCCGTTCATGTTACGGGTATTTTATTATTATGTTTTTACTCTGTGCATATTTTACTTTGCTAACAATTAACAGTAAAAGTAGAAAGTCTATTGAAGATATTTGTTTTAAAAATCAAAATTAACATAAAAAAGTCCAGGACAATAAAAAGTTCGTCTCCAATACAAAAAAAAGCCTCTACTTTACATTCAAAGTCCCATAATTTATTGTTTTCTAAAACTAATAAGCATGCTAAGTTCATCTTAGATGGTATTTTTCTCCATTTGGAAAACTACTCACTTAGCTTTTATTTCCTTACAGGAAAAACATACAGTCAGAATCAACAGAGGAAAGTTTTAAATGCAAAATGATTAAAGCATTTGGTGAAGAAACCCTAAAGCTGGAAAATTTCTGCAGACACACCAATGTTGAAGGCTCCCTTTCTGAGCAACTGCTGGTAGAAGACTGTGACTTTGGGTTATAGGATGCTAACTTTGCCTCAGGTCCTCCCATCTCCTTCCCAGTCCAGGACTGGTCCAGTTTCGGAACCTAGATATTTGTCCTTGGAATATGGGTACACTTCAGTTTGAGGAGATTTTGGAGAGCCATGCTACACATTAACTTTTCTGCCCAGAGGTTGGTCTGTGTGGAGAGCCAGGGTACATGCATTCATTTGTGGCTGAACTGGGCTCCATCAAAGCTGCTCACTATGCTAGCAAACTTCTCCTTCCCAACAGGGGATAGGTGATGCTACCTAAGAGGTGCTGTGGGGCTAGGCATAAGCCAAGAAATTGTGACTATAACTCTTCATAAAGAATAATAAAGCATTGAATTAGCTTTTAAAAATTATATTTGTGTGTATGCATGTTCTCTCTCTCTCTCTCTCTCTCTCTCTCTCTCTCTCTCTCTGTACCATTTCAATGTTCTTAAAACAAAGTTTTGTGTATCCGAGGCTGGCCTCAAACTTGTTTGTGTGTCCACTGATCTACCGCCCAAGGGCTGGAATTGCACATGTGTACCAACATATTCACTCTATGTGATGCTGGAAATGGACCCCAAGGCTTGATACATGTTAAGCAAGCTAGATCCCCATTCCCTGAACCTTGCCTTTTATGATATGTGATCTAAACATTTTCAAGATGATTTGTTCTAAGTCACATGCTGGTAGGGCAGCATTGCTTCACATCAAACTGTGACTCAAAAAAAATTCTCTCCTCCTTAGTATTTTATTCTCAGTTTCATTATACTTAAGCTGTCTGTAACCATGGTAACCTTCCTCTTCCAGGACCCCATTCTCAATAAGCAGGTAGAAGGCTGGAGTCTGCACTTGAGGAAGTACTAAGGAGATTTATCTGCAAGCATTCCCCAGACCACACTTTGACACAATTCTTGACACATCAAGTATTAAAAATAAGTTCATCTTCATTTCAAAAATCATTACTATTAACTCATGTGGTATTTATGAAACAATAAGATATTTAGTTTGAAAAGTACAGATAGTTGGGGTTAGTGAGCAGCTCCAAATGAAGTCCCCAAACTAGATTATGCCACTTCCTCAATTAAACATTTTGGCTTATCACAAATGGCCATCACTTCCAAGTCTATATTCATAAACTTAGGACTTTATTTTGTGTTCTAGTGAACATGTTTTCCCCTGCTTGAGGCCCTGGTGCTCAGGAAGTGTTGTGTGCCATTCCCACCCACAAACACTGCCTGCTCATTTACATTCCTGTGCTTTTCCACATGGTATTTCTACTGCAATATCTCTCTGTCCATTCCTTTTGTTGGCTAAATTTGCACATTTGGGAGCTGTCCAAAGGTTACCCCCTCTTATTCCTCTATGTCCTCAGAGCAGTTACCAGGCCCCTCATGTTTGTGGTGCATAACTGCTCTTAGAACATACATCTATTCCCTTCAATTATTCAATTACATGACTTTTAGTATCACCTGCTTTAACTTCTCAAAGGGAGTCTCATCTTACTCTTCTGTGAATTCTGACCAGTTTCACGGCACCAGGGAAAGACTGGGCTGTTCCCCCAGGAGAAAACCATCCCTTTAGCACTCACAACTTCATGAGTGAATACAGAAAGGAAAACCCTAGGGCATAGCATGGATGGTGGAAGTGTGTGTTATCAGACAGCTGCTCAAGAAATGTGTACTGTACCCTATGTACAGGTGGACAGGAATTGTGGGTAAGCATGTGGTCTCAGAGAGAGAAGCTGGGCAGTGAGACTTGCAGTGTGGCACATGCTCTGAACCCAAGGAAAAGGTCGGCAGGGGAAACTCACTGTGCTTGAGGGTGCTTTGGGAGGCTTTTACACTGAATGAAATCATCTTCTGGCATTGAGGACATGATGATCTATGTTCTCACTCTCAAAACAAGCCTTACATTTTTTTTCTGCTTTGTAACTTTACATTTATCAACACAAGAAATGATGTCATCCAGTCATCCATTCACTATTTACTAAATGTGCTGGGAAATATTTTAAATATGGGCACATTGTAGTTTATTCTTGCAGGAGGAAGGAGAGGTCCTGGGAACCACAGACAAAGATATAAGGCAGTACATTTATCACAATCATTGAAAGAATGGAAGCAGGAAATAAAGAAATGAAATGTAAGGGGGGGACTAACCAAGATTCCACAAGACGGCCGGGGACTTTTGGGGTATAGAGCTAAAGGGAGGCAGCCTCATTTGGCTGCATTGGAAATGTGGAATTTAAGCGGGTCTATTGTGCCATAGGAGCAAAGCAAGAGAGTGGAGAGTGTGTTTCAGTGAGCACTCTGATGCCTCACTGAGTGTGGAACAAATTAAGAAGGAAGAGACAGGGACCCCAGGAACACAGTGACAATGTCAAAGGGTTGCATGGAGGGATGGCAGGATTGTCCTCTCAAAGGAACAGAGATAGAACTAGCAGTGGAGAGAGAGAGAGAGAGAGAGAGAGAGAGAGAGAGAGAGAGAGAGAGAGAGAGACTGGTAATGCCAGGGTTAAAGTGGTACCATGCCAGGGAGTGGTGACTGAGGTTTGTAGATGGCCAGTTTACTGGTGGTGCTGGTCCCTTTGTGCCCAAGTGGGCTAATCACTTCAAAAAGCACTCAATGAAGAATCCTGGGAATCACATAACTCACAACTACTGTTTGGATAAAGAGCTCCTCTCCTCAAAATACCTGGCAATTGCTGTGAGAATGTGAAACTGATTTCATAATTTATTATGCTTGACAGGATGTTCGTGCCAATATTTTGAACTTGTGTACAGAAAGTGATCAAGATGTCACCAAGACTCCACATGGACCACATCTATGATATAAAACTGCCCAAACCTAAGGAGATAGACCAAGAGGTCTCTACCCAACTCTAATCCACTAATAAAAATATAGGTATGGAAAATGAGATATTTGCAAATTTTGATCTTCTGCAAAAGTCTAGAAAATACCAGGGAGAAGTTACTAATAAAATATCAGCCTAGATAAATACAGAAATTGTGGAAGAATCACTTGGACTTTGCCAGACAGAGATGCTACCATCGAGGCCACAGATACAGATAGATAAAGTTCTGAAACCATTCACTGACTATGAGAAAAATAGGTTGTCACAGGGGGCTGGATGCATAAGTTTAAATGCATAAAGCTGTACATCATCTAGCTATGCAAATCATCTAACCACTATTAAAACAGTTGAAGATGAAAGTTGAAGCTGAGATGATGTGGAAAATAACAGTACTCCTTGGTGCTGAGAACAGATGAGAAATAAGTGGATTAAATGGGATGGGAGCTATGTGGGGTGCCATACAAAGCAGATATCTCACTGGGAGCTATGTCTTTGCAAAATCACACCTTAGGTATTTTAGACTTTTTGACTATTTGCTGCCTTTTTTGCTACTCATCTGATGGCTGATACCAAGTCAGTAAAATCTTTGGAGCAGCAGAGGAAGTCAAAGAAGAAATGACAAGGGTCCTTAGGATTGGCAGCAGTAAAAAGAAAGCCAACAGTGGGCGCAGGATGTTATCAATAGCAAGGCATGAGAGAAAAGCCATGCCAGAGCCAGAAGTCAGGCAATAGGGAAGACAGATAAAAATCAAACTGTAGATCAGAGGACATAGAATTTGGAAGATAATACATGCTACATTATGGTGTCTCACTGGTATGTGTAAGGAAAGGGGTTCTCTCTCTCTCTCTCTCTCTCTCTCTCTCTCTCTCTCTCTCTCTCTCTCTCTCTCTGTTCATGAACCTTTGTGGCTGTGCATGTGTGTGTGTGGAAGCCAGCGGTGATATTAAATGTCTTTGTCTACTGACCACTACATTGGTTTTTGAGACAAAGTTTTCCCTATAACCAGGAGATCACCGACTTGGCAAGACTGGCTGTCCAGAGAGCCCCTGAGATCCTTCTGTCTGTGCCCCCACACCCTCAGTGCTGGGAACACAGGAGTGTGCTGCCATTCCCTGCCTTTTATAGGGACTCTGGCAATTGAATTCAGGTCCCCATGTTGATGATGCTGACTTTATAGACAGAGACTTGGAAATGAGTATTAAAAAAATCAATTTTGAATTTTAAAATGAAACACCGAAGTAGACAGAAACAAACAAAACACACAATATAGAACTCAAAGCAGTTAAGACTCCTACCTCTGGGCATGGAATATCTCTGGGAGCTATCTGGAATGATTGTATTTTTACACTTTTCATATATTTGCTTTGCTTTTTTCTTAATATCAAAAATATTTTGTTGCCATTGCTAAAACTGAGTTTGACTGTTCAGGTTGGCTCAGAAGGTTAGTAATTTAGACTGTTGGTTTTGGAAGATACACTACAGAAAAATCAACAAAGGCACATGAGCTGAGATGGCATCAGTGTCATATTTGATAAAAGAAATGCCATATTTACACCTGATGGCTTTCCATATGGGCAGTTGCATTTAGAAAACCTTTAGAGTGGGTTTGCTAGTGACTAGGACAGATTCTAAACATTATAGTTGTCCATGGAAGCTGATGTGTAAGATGGTGTGACTATCCTCACTCTGGCCTTCAGCAACCAGAGCTGTTGCATGTCTCAGCGCTGAGGTCTGCACTGACGGCAGTCCTGGAATGCTCAAATGGTCTTGGCCGGGGAGTTGGAATGCATATTTTAACGGGTCAATGTGACTCTCACAATGGCGGTGAGAGTTCCTCTGCCCTCAAGCGTGCACTGTTTCCTTTGCAGATGGAGGCAAAACCCATCATGGCAGGCTTAACTCTTCTTAAGGCTTCTGTATTTCATCTCTGAAGAAATACTCAGGTTCCATCACAAGCTAGAAATTCTCTAGGAATGAATGTCTGATGAGTTTCATAATGGACTTTAGTATAGTTTCTTGAATTGTTTTAATTGCATTGAGCATCAGTTACTCTATTATCACCAAGTGCCTGCTTTACATTGTGTGAGGAAGCACATAGCATAAGAATGATGGAGTCATGGGTCATTGACAAGTCTAAGATGAGATGCATGTGTTAGGGTTAATTTCTCATTTCACTCTTCCCCCCTCAACTAACTGAACACAAACCATTCAATACAAATGTTAGACATTCAAGAATGAGTCAGGCTGAGAATGTGCTCAGAGGCACTTTTCATTCCTATGGGATTAGTAAACACTACCTTGGGTAGCTCTCAGGGAAATATGTGATAACAGGAGTGTTCTTAGGCCAGACACCCAGGCCCCAGAAGTCCAGGAGTTTATAAGAAGCCTCTTCAGAATATGGGAGACAAAAATCAATGAGAAAGAGGCTGGCACATCTAGCTGATCATATTTGAAAGGGCTAAGATAGTGAGTCTCAAGTTCTAGGCTCACAAACCTCTGAAGTGCTTCTCACTTTCCAATGCCAGTGTCTATACCTCATCACAAGCAGGAATGGAGACCCAGTTGGAGAGCCAGAGACTGTACTATGGCTGTGCAGTTGGCTTGTGGCTTGTGACAGATTTTTTTAAAAAGACATGAGGGTCAGGGAATGGATCAGAGGGAAAAGGCATTTGTCACAAAGTCTGATGGTCTGGCTTCAATTTCCACAACCCACATGGTGGGAGGAGAGAACCCACTCCTGCAAGATGAATTCAGACCTCCTCATGTTTGCCATGGTGCATGTGTATTCATATGTGTACACACATATACAAGTAAGTGTAATATTTTTAAATAAAAACACAGCATTAGCCATATTCTTAATGATTTGTGTTTAGAATAGGAGGTAGGAAAGATAAAATGCTGAAGTCATGAAAACACAACATACCTCAAAATGTCTGAGTCAAACAACATAAATCAGAAAAGATAACAGTGTCAATGCCCACACTGTAGAGAAACTCTCTCCTAGCACACTGGAATTTTAACAGGATATTAGATATTCTTGCAGCCATGCTCCACTTGGTTTTTCAGACGCTCCAAGTGATATAGCTGAGGCTTTCAGCCTTCAAATGCAAGAAAAGGATGGTGCCTAGTTATAACTCTGGTATCCCAAGGTGCCTGCATCAGGGGCTCTGCACGGATGCAGTCCCTTACCACATTATTGAGGATGCTCATGACAGTGTCCATTCCTGGTTTAGGGTTTGGTGCCAAAGTGCCTGTGAGATAACAGCTTTCTCAAAGGGAATCTGAAACTTGCCAGACTCAGCTTACTTAGGTTATCTTTAGAGCTGAGCATCAAAAACCTACGGCAGTGGTTCTTGGCTTTCCTAATGGGACCCTTTAACACAGGTCTTCATATGGTGACCAACAACCATAAAATTACCTCATTGATACTTGATAACTGTAATTTTGCTACTGTTATGAATTATAATGTAAATATCCGTGTTTTCCAGTGGTCTTAGGCAACCCCTGTGAAAGGAACATTTAACTCCCTAGAGGGGTTATGACCCACCCATAGGTTGAGAACAGCTAGCATAGTTAATTTCTTTCTAGCAATGGTTTTACTCCTGGTTGCTCCTAATTTGCTATCAAAATCAGTGATTATGGTGGGGCTCTCCATGTGTTTTCTTAGGCCTTTTACCATAAGAATTTATATCTCCAACACATGGATTTGTGCAGGGTTTGCTAACTGTCATCTGCTGGGAACATTTAATCTACCTATCTGGTTTTATGTGGCCCCTAAGCTGAGATTGATCTACACGTTTGAATTATGATGTATCAATCAAAACTAAAAAATGACGACTATTAAGTTTCCCAGCAGAGTAGCTACTGAAAGAATTGACCCAGTGACTCAATCTATAAGGGCCGAGATAAGCACTATTCAACCTTCCAGACAATGTTTACTACCCAATGACACAGAATAGGAAAAATTGGGCCCAGGTTTAGAGCAAAGAGACCTGAGTCATTCTTCAGACTGCATGACACTGAGCTAGTTTGTGTCCTGGCCATACACACTCATGCATATGATTTCTTTGATTTAATTTGAGCTTGTTTTTAGCCTACATTTTATTTCAGCTCTTTAAGATGCCCTATGAGACCTGTCACTGTACCCCAAGAACAACG
Source organism: Sigmodon hispidus (assembly GCA_004025045.1). Lineage (NCBI taxonomy): Eukaryota > Metazoa > Chordata > Mammalia > Rodentia > Cricetidae > Sigmodon > Sigmodon hispidus. Next base: position 28,477 of record PVIH01006762.1, on the reverse strand, counting down.
CTATGACACTGGGATGAGGAGGCCAGTTTGGGTTTAGGATGAATGGCAGTAGTTATGTTTACAAGTTCATTAAATGTCAAACTAAAACTTGGTCAAAATGGCTCCATCCATGAATGGTCAAGGCTGCTCTAACTGAGGCAAGAGCTGTGTCTCAGGCAACTCAAGTATGAGTAACTCTTTAAACAGATTTATCATGTTCATTGAGACCACATGGCAGGTGAGTGCCTTCGTTACTGTTCTGCTGCTATGAAGAGACACCATGGCCAAGGAAACTTATAAAGGAGCATTTAACTGGGGGCTTGCAGCTTCAGAGGGTGAGTCAGAGGGTCATTATGATGGCAAGGCAGGCATGGTGTTGGAGAAGTAGCTGAGAGACACTTGTATAATCCTGATATGAGAGAGAGAGAGAGAGAGAGAGAGAGAGAGAGAGAAAGAGAGAGAGGGAGAGAGAGAGAGAGAGACTGAGCCTGCTGAAGCTCACTCCCTGGTGACACACCTCCTCTGGCATGTAATCCTTCCTAAACAACGTCACTAACTTTTGACCAAGTATTCAAACTTAGGAGCCTGTCAGAACCGTCCTCATTCAAATCAACATAGTGACCTTCACTTTGAAGCTTCTCAAGTTCTTTCTTTAAATCACACCCATAATTTATTTATAAAAGACCAGTGTGTTTAACCTACATGCAGGCATGAAATTCCCACACACTACTTTGGTGAAAATTCCAAGTGAGACCCAGACTGGCAAACGTTGAGTCTGGTAGAGCAAAGGTTGGGAAAAATGAGGAGAGACTGCAACATCTAGACTATTTCCTAGAGGAACCCCTGGCATTTGTGTGCAAGGGAGAGCATACACACTTGTTCACAGCAGCATTATTTATAAAAGTAAAAACTGAAAAACTCTACCTATTACTTCAGTGGTAAATTATAAAAATTAGTGTTATTGTATTCATCCAATGAATGGAATAATATACAATGGTGAAGATGGCGGCTCTACCTGAATGATGAAAAACATGGACCACAAAAAAAATGAGTTACTGTAAAGCAAATAGTATAATTCTGTTAATGTAGAGTTTGAAAATAGGCCACAGTAATATATTAATACATAATGTACACATCCATATAAATAAAATTATATACTAATGCATATGATTATTTAAAAATAAATAAATGGAATTTAACTATAAAGAGGGTAAGACATTAATTAACATAGAATTATAAACTTTCTCTGGGGGTGGGGAGTCTGTGGGAAGGGAAGGAGTTTGGTAGTGCACGTTGGAGCATTAAGTACACTAATAGGATCTGTGCTTTGCATTCTTGTGTGTTCAATACGTGCTATGTATACTGCATGCTCTGCTCTGGGACAGTATTAGGGTCCTTGTAACAGAGGCCTACAGTAATGATTTGGAGATACCCCATTTCTGCAATAGAGGGTATCAGCTTTAGTTTGGTTCAGCCATGTTCCAGACTCGTGTAGTATAGTTAGAGTTGTCACTAAGAATGTGGAGTATTACAGTCACTCATTAGATTATGATGTCTTTTCTTTTAAAGATGTGGTTTAATGTAGTCCAGGCTGGCCTTGAGCTTACTATATAGGCAAGGATGGTTGTGAATTTCTGATCCTTCAGTCTCTACATCCTGAGTACAGGGATTACAAATATGGGCTACAATGCCTGGTTTATGCAGCATTAAAAATTGAACCTGCAGCTTCATGCATGCTAGGTGACTCCACCAATGGAGCCAAATTAGCAACCTTTTGAGTATAGAGCAGGAATATTCCCACTTAACAGATAAAAAAGTTATGATATTCTATCAGCTCTTTCATCCAGTCACATGAGGGTTCCTTGGCACACATCCAAGTAAAATGACAAGAGGCATCCACATAAGGCTGCATCATTTACAGCCCTAAGTCAGAAGCACTGGGGTTCCCAGATTACATTATCCCAGTCGCAAAGATAAGAAGGGTAACATTCAAACACTGAGCCTGTGGATGCAGGACGGCCAAGGCTGGAGCTGATATGGGTGGAGCTGCATGAATTGGATCAGGTTGGCTGGAGGGAAGAGTGGGAAGGGGAAATAGTAGATGATGGATTTAAAAATCAGACAAGCGCTGTCTGAACCACACTGTCCCAAGCCTAGACCATGCACCCCAGAAGAAATTCCCCAGCATTATCCCAGGAGAACTTCCCAAGCACCCCCATTGCTCATGGTATTCCACTTAATGCTCCAAGCATATGATCATAGATGACAGAATGCTTTTTCTCGGGTCCTATTTTGTGTGGAGATGAACAGCTTAGGTAACAAGTTTTTTCCTAAAGCTTGCTTTTAATGCACCCTTGAAAATTCCTCGGTTTGTGCTTTCTTCCCATTTACCATTCTCATTGTAGGAAAAGTATGTGTGTGTGTGTGTGTGTGTGTGTGAAATCTTTGAATGTTAATTATAATGTATTAGAAACATGCACAGAGGTTCTTTTGCCTGCAGTCTGACCCCTTGTGTCTTTCTTTGCATTAAAGTTTTATGTATGTGTTTGTATGATTTTTGTATGAGTTTATGTATGCCATGTAAGTACAGGATCCCGTGGGGGCCAAAGGAGCGCATCAGATCCCCTGGAGTGGCAGGTAGTTGTAAGCCACCTGATGTGGGCTCTGAAACCAAAGCTGAGTACTCTGAAGAGCAGTAAGAACTCTTAACTGTGGAGCTGGCACGCCAGCTCTGGCTCTGTCTTTTCTTTATCCCTTACTCCTCATTCTAGAATTCTGTGTTCGCCTCTTTCTCTATATGCTGGTGAGGGGGTATTGGGTGTATCAGAGCAAAGAGAGAGAATATAGAGAAATAAGAAGCAAAGAGAGAGGAATATTTGGACATAAACTGGCTTATATGAATCTATGTATGGTTTTTATACTTAGCCAGGCCTTGTAAAGCAGGCATGCAATTATCATCTGAGTTTCAAGTATAGTGAGAAAAATATATAGTATTATCATTGGTAAATGTGTGCATGCACTTGTACACATGCATACCTGGTAAGATATCTTCTATTTTTCTCTACCTTATTGGTTTGTGTCAGGTTCTCTTACTGAGCTGGGAGCTCACTGTCTCATCTAGGCTGGCTGGGATCTGCCCATTTCTGTCCCTAGTGCTGGAATTACAGCACTTGTAGCTACACTCAGTGTGCTGGATAGTATTATGTCAACTTGGCAGAAGCCAAAGTCATCTAAAAGGAGGGAACCTCAACTGAGACAATGTTTCCATAAAGTCAGGCTGCACATAAGCCTGAGGGTCATTTTCATAATTAGTGATTGATGGGGGAGGACCCAGCCCATGTGAGTGGTGCCATCCCTGGGCTGCTGGTACTGGGATCTGTAAGAAAGCAGGCTGTACAAGCCATGATAAACAAGTCAGTAAGTAGCGCTCCTCCATGGCCTCCGCATCAGCTCCTGCCTCCAGGTCCCCTCCCTGCCTGAGTTACTATCCTGACTTAGTTAATGATGAACTGTGATGCAGAAGTATAAGTTAAATAAACCCTTTTCTCCCAAGTTGCTTTTGTCATGGTGTTCCATCCCAGCTCTATATAAGACACTTAGCCTTGATGAAGATTTTGATGCAATTTACTTGCTTCTAATTTCCTTAGATTTTTAATCAATAATTTTAGCCTTAAAAATATTGTCAAGAAAATTGTACATACGTCTGAAATTATTTACAACTGTAGAGATAATTTCCAGTATAAAATATCAATTCTTAGCTATGGGTTACAATTAAAAATATCGAATGCACTGAAAGGGAGTTTTCTTACATCATTCTTTCTTTTTGCAGCATTGGAAGTGGTTCCCTCATGGCCTTATGTGTGAAAGGAGGATGTTCTACCAGCAAGCGACATCAACCACTCCTCTTCCTCTTCATCTGCTACTTCTTCTTGCCTTCTGGTTTGGTTCTATTGCATTTCCATATGTATTTCTTATTAGGATTTATTTTTTTCTTGAGATTTTATACATCTATGCAATTTCCTCTCCTCACCTTCCCAACCATATTCCCTTCAACATTCTCCTCCAATCTTTTTGTATTTTTTTATAAACCACCAAATCCAATTAGTACTTATCATATGTACAAGAGCGGAAGGCCATTCGCTGGAGCAAGGGAAACCTAATAATGGCCGTGACCAAGAAGAAAAATGATTCTCCCTGCTTCTAATTGTCTCTTCCTCCTGTTTCTCCACCTTTAAAAAAAAACAAACCAAAAACAAACAAACAAACAAAACAACAACAACAACTGAACTCTTTCTTATAAGGGAAAAGCATAGTGTTTGCATTAGTAGAAATCACCAACTTAGAATAATAGAGCTTTGTTTTCCATCTTGGTTTTATTATTTAGGGAGGTAGAGTCTTTCTATGTAGCCTACTAGTACTGACGATGATTCTCATGAATCTGAGTTAGAGGTACGTGTCACTGTATCCAATTTGCTTTTTAAATTAAGTGTTTAACTGACAAATTGCATATGTGTATTATTGCAGCATGATGTGTAGGAATAGGTATACATGGTTTCATATGACCACATATTTTGGTAATTCTTTTCTGAAGTGTATAGGCAAAAGTCTCAAAATTGTAAATATAGATTAGAGATATAGTTCAATCAGTTAAGTATCTGCTAGGCTTGCACAAAGCTGAGTTTGATGCCCAGCACCATATAAATCAGTGATGGTGGCACACAGCTGTAATCCCAACACTCAGAAGGTAGACACAGGATCAGAAATTCAAGATTATTCTTGATTTCTCCATGAGTTCAAGGCCAGCGTGGGCTATCCTAGACCCTGTTTCAAAACAAAACAAACTGTAAGCAAGAAAACAGGCAAGAAAAATGCCATCCATCCATATTTCTAGAGAGCATGCAGAAGTATTAAACACTTTCTCTAAAGCAACCAGGTTTACATTTCTACTTGAAGGAATTCTGTTCCTTCTCTGGAATATAGTGGGATATTTCCATTAACACATCTTAAAAAATAATTAATCAAATGGATAAATAAATCCTGTGTTCTCTCTTAAGTGTCCCACCTGCAGCAAGTTACTGTCTGGATATATTTCCATGCAGACTCAGCCATTGGCCAGGTAGAGTAGAAATGATGGAAACCTGCCTGATGAGAATGGTCATGCACAGGCATAGTTGACCTCACGGATGGTGCTCTGAGGAGCCTGTAACCTACTGTGGGGACAGTCAGGTCTTGTTGGATAAATAGGAAGTGCCATAAGAGCAGCTTTGGTTACTTGGCTGAGGCAAATCTAGAAACAAAATTTGAAAAATCCTTGGCTGCCTTATTCGGTATGCAGCTCAGCAGTTGTTGGGTTTAAGGATTAAGCTAAGAAGGAGGTCTTTTCAGAGAAAATACCAACAAAGATTTCTCTTGGCTCGTCTTTAGAAACCAGAGAATTTCAGCTTCTGAGTTACCAGTTCTGTGAGTCTGACCTTTAACCTTACTATGACTAAGTGACATTTGTCAGAATTCCTGAAGGGGGGTGATAAAGAGAAAAGAAAAGGAAAGATGGGGAAAGGGTAAGAGGGAAAAGAGCAAAGTGCAGGGCAATGAAAAAGAGGAGCAAACGTGCCAGGGAGAGCTGGACAACTTGCTGAGTCAGATGTTCGAGTCTCAGCTCCAGGCTATGACAGAGTACCCAACTAAATGCAACTAGGGAAGAAGGCTTATTTACCCTACAATCCCTAAATAAGACCTATCACATGAAGGAAGTCCAGGAAGGTTCCTTGTGTTACCTAGGATGGCCCCAAATTCCTAGACTCAAGTGATCCTCCTGACTCAATATCTGGTGTTTTTGGAACTATAGCCACACACAACCCAGGCTCAATTTAGACAGAATGCTGAACAATGAATATGCATAAAGTCCTGATACTGGTGTTGCTAGGGACACAGAAATGAACATTAGGTAAACTTCCATGCTTATAAGATTTGTATTGTAGCCGGATGTGCTCGATGTGTGTGTGTGTGATAATTATGGATTATTATTACTAAAAGTAGACTAAGAGATAAAAATTGACTTTGCTCCTGCAGGAAGAAATATAAAGGAGAGGGAGGGAGAGAGAGAGAAACTAGAGATCATAACATACAACAAATTTGAGTGTTGAAGACAGACAGCCATAATTATAGCAGGTGGGCTCCAGTACACACAAAGGTGTATCTATGGTAACACTTGACAGGAAAGGCAGAGAAACAGGAACACAAAGCTGTGTAAACAGCCACAAGGAAGCTATGGAGGAGTCCTCATTACGCAGTTCTCTGAGTGCAGGTGACACAGAAAAGCCAGATCATGTGATGTTGTGGCGTCCTCACGCATTATAAACAGCAAGTTCCAATGAACTTCATTTTTTTTTTCCATACAATACCAATGATTCAGGAAAGGAATTTTGCACCTGGAGTTTCATGCTGCTGACCAACCTTGAAATCAGACTGCTAAGTGGGACTTGGTGCCTTGGCAAGTATTGAAGTCCTCTTTACCAACATTCAGGTTAATGGTTAAGAGTTGGCATTTAGAGTGTACGATAATTTCCATTCAGTACTTTAGTTAATAATACATCTTTGCATGGTGTCTAAAGGATATGTCAAAACAAGTAATGGAAAACTAGGCCAATGCATTTAAGAGGTTTTCTGTACACCATGAACCCAACAGACAAGAGTCACTAACACACATAATTGGAGCCCAAGCTTCATAGACGACAGTAATCTCTGGTTGCATTCAGAAGCCTTCCTATTTTACAGTTGAAAGGGGCTGGTAGTTTCTGCTTGGTGTCCGTAGTAGCATCAGGTATTTCTCCAGTTTCAGAATAAACTATTTGTCTCTCCAAACACAAGACCTCACACCTTGGATTTCACAGTCTATTGAAATCAAGGTCACCCGGAAACATATACAAGCCTTCCATTCTTGTAGGGCTTTAGCTACAACCACCGACTGACAGCTGAAAAATTGTAGTGAGTCTCTGTGCTAACACATTTTCTTTTTCAGCCCCAAATATGTTGGCTTTTGCCTTTTGCCTTTTGATCCTTCATAACTAGGTCAAGTCCTGTTAAGCTATTGTAAAATTTTACCAACAGAGGAATTTTTTTGTTGTTGATCCTCACTGGAAAAGTTCCATACCCAGAATGGTTCATGAACTTGTAAGTAAGCATTTTTTTTTCCCCATAGAAAATAGTCTTTGTTCTTTACATGGAAACTAAGTAAATGTTACTCAGCTCTTACTTCCTTGATTCTTCTGGGGGCTGATTGTTCCCAAAATGATTTATGCAAACAACATTGTAATCCCATTAAAACAAATATTTTAAAAAGATTCCCAAGGTATTTTATTATTTTACAGTAAAATTAAATATGAGAAGTGTAACTTCTAAATTAAGCTTAATTAAATTTAACAATACTTTCAGTGAATATGTTCACTGTTAACATTTTAGGGGGAAAAAAGCAAAGACCATAAAGAAGCTAAGAGAGGTGAGAAGATTGTCATTTGTAGAAGACAACAAAAACATGAGCTTTATTATGAGTTAAGGACAGACAGAGACAGGTCCCAACGGCCACTTGTGAGAACTCAGAGGTCATGCTTTTGGAGTCCATTCCTAAGCTTCTAGAACTTACTGTAGACACCTAAAACTTCTCTGTGCTGTGCAACCAAAGAATCAGCTATGAACAGCTTTGTGAATCTGAGCAGTTTTTGTGAGACTTAGTTCCAGCACATTCTAGAAACTTCCAACAGCACTTTTCTTGTTTGTTTTTGTTTTTGCTTTTTATGATGGGACGTGGGGCACTATCAGATACACTCTTTAAGCACTGACTGCTGGTCACAGTGTGTGGACTATGGAAAATCCCTTTGTGTGCTAATGGAGCCAATGATGTAGAACAGAATGGGGATGAGAACAGTCAAGGGCCAACAGTCTGAGAACTGACATTGTTCTGGATAGTGGAGAAGGAAGAGATGCCAGGACTAATGGCATCCAAAAGGGATTTTGAGTACAGTGCGGTTAAAGAACGTTCTAATGGAAAGTAACACTAGATTGCAGATAAATCCCTTGTGTGCAAGTATATACAGATATACAGCTTCATTTCTTTCTTATTTATAGTCCGTATCCAGATCCTGAGAAGTTAGCTGTGTGTAACTATAAGATTCTTTGTAGTTCTTTCTTTGATTTCTGTGCTTCCAGATTTTATGAAGAGGAGAAAGCATGCATATGCCTAAGTACCTTCAAGGCTTTAGATAAACATAAAGCATAAACCGACATATTAGTATAGATGACTATGCACTAAGCACTTATTAAATTGTCCTCATAGAAAGCCCTGAAAGCACAGTATGTTCTTTGGGTAATTTTTCTGACATCTTTAAGTTCTTAAGAGTTACCTAGGGCAAGGCTGAGGATGCAGCTCACTTGATGGAGTGTTTGCTTAGGGTATACAAGGCCCTGAGCTTGATCAGAGCTATACGAACTGGAAATGGTGACATGCTCCTGTTATCCCAGCACTTTTTGGAAGGTAGAGACTGGGGAGTCAGAAGTTCAAGATCAACTCTGGATGCATAGTGATTCCAGGCCACTCTGGGCAACAGAAACATCTAAACTAAACAAAACAAGAAACCTCCCCAAACCTAGAAGTGGACCAAAAAGAATTGTCCAGGGAGCCTGCTGAAGGCTGCAGTCCTGCACTTCCCTTCCCACAACCTGTCCTCATTAAATTCAGGAAACTTGAGCCAGAGCCAGGGATGTGAGTGTTTAGTCTGAGTTCCTCTCAGGAATCTGAATATTTGCGTTCTCTCTGGTGGTTCCTGTGGGTCACAGGTGACAGATCAGGAATACCAAAGCAAGGAATTAAGCCCTTGCTTCTAGCCCTTGTCAAGCTGACAATGTGCAGAGATTTTTAGGGCAATTTCGAATCAATCTCTTTGGAATGCTTCAGCTTAGAAATAAACCCTGGATCTATTTGATCCAGTCACAGGCCTTCAGAGCCAAAATGAGCAACAGGCCATGGATTACCTGGTTGTATTTGAATTTCTAAAATATTTTTTTTTCTAGAATGACTGCTTGCCAGAGGCAAGATTTACCAGGTGGTGTCACAGTAGAAACAACACAATCTCAAGTAAGTGTGTGTGTCTGTGTGTGTGTGTGTGTGTGTGTGTGTGTGTGTGTGTACACATGCATGTGCTTACATGTGTGTGAACAGTCAAGGACTCTGGTAACAGACTAGCTGTAATTGCTAATACCAATCTTCACTTGGCTAGTCTAAGCATCTCTGTGCCTAACCTAAGTTACATAATTTTGTACGTATTTGTTCCTTTTAGATCCTCTGTGAAGAGCAAAAGTGACTAGTATTCTCCTCTGGACAATAACCAAACAAGTAGAGAGAAGTATTAACACCACAGACAATGTTATAACAACCTGTCAGGTTTGTCCAGAGAGCTTCAAGTGGTGCAAACATTATTTCGGTCTTGTGTGTACAAGCATATATTTTTAGGGGAAGGATGATGTTCAAGATCATGTCCCTGCTTTGGGCTAGCCTGTAGCAATGTCAGAATGATGGGGAGAGATGGGGTCCATCTTAGGCCCATTGTTCAGATTCCAGGACTCGCCAAGGCCACCCCAGTTTGTTTCTAGACAACATTCTTCTCTTTTTAGCCAAGTGATCTATGTAAGATGCTAAACTGTGGACTTCCTGTTCTGATCTACTCTGGTGCTCCCTTGCCTTCTAAGTGATTTTAAGTTCATAAAGAGAAAGAGAACAAAACCTTTCCCAGAAGAGGAAAATCTCACCTTTTTCACAGACTCTTTTGTCCCAGTTTGTCTGACTGGCCTCACTGTAACAATTTTCCTCTAGGTTTAAAATTTTTGTTACCTACCCCTCTGACGGGGATTTCCTGAGGTCAAGGAAGTTTTCTCTTACACATTATCTAGCATATGGTCATGTGTTTCTGTCAGATATGTATATGATGAATATACAGTCTATATTTCAAATACAGTCTCTATGTTGTCCAGATGCCTCAGTCCCCAACCCCTCAGTTCTAGGATCACAAATATGATTCATTCATTGCTTTGAACATTATTTTTTTCAAAAAAAAATTAACCAGAATCTGTGAAAGATGAAATTAATGGACACAATTGTCTTAAAAACCAGATATATCTTGCATACTCTGTTGGAAGTGATAACACAATACCATTTGTTTTGCAGTAGCCTTTGCTTTATTAGAAGATATTTGAGGTTAAGGCTCTCATTCAAATCAGATCCAGTGGCCATTCACAAATCTGAGTTCATTAAAACCCTGTCTGGCTGCAGTGGTGCAAGTGCATGCAAGTAATGTTGATAATGGTCTTGCTATCGCTTACAGCAGATGACCCACATAGATAGCTGAGCACCGAATTCACTGCATTCTGACCACAAGAGAAATGCAACATCCCCAGGGCCACAAGCTAACACATAGGCCCACACTGATGCCCACTGAGAGGCAGTGTGGCCCTTTCCAAGAGAACTGGCATTTTAACCGTTCTTCATCCCTGCAGGAAGGTGAGTGTCTCTGCTTGAAGGGATCACGTTTCAGGGATCACCCTCAAAGTTCTAGGACCAGATTGCTAGACTAAAACCCAGTTTCACACTAACCAGACCTGAGATTCACCTGTGCATCACATCACATTCTCTGCTGCCTGTGGGTGTATTGAGGACATTCTAATTAATGCAATGGAATGTTTACGGCTATACCCAGGTTCAGTATGTCTTACCCACTATTATAGTATATTCTTAGTTTTCAATTTTATTTTTCCATTTATATTTCATGTTTTTCCTGAAGCAGTTCAGTGGAGAAAGGTTTGTTTTGGTACGCAGTTCGAAGGTACAGTCCACCAAGGTTGGGAAGGCATGGAGGCAGGAATGGCTGTAACCATGGCAGCAGCTAATCATATTGCATCCATAGTCAGGAAACAGAGTCTTCCCAAATACTTTCTAGTAACATGAATCCTAACATTGTATTTTTTATCTTTTGCCTTAAAAATACCCAATTTTATAAATAAAAGTGTTAGAACAATTTTGTGATCCTAGAATGGTGCCACTGGGTGTAAAATTTATTCTTTAAATACTCTGAGGTTTTACTTTATTATTTTATTCTGCTAATATTTTTCCCAAACTTTTTTCATGCATGAAGTTGAATTACAATGATACTTTTCATGCAATATCTTCCTTGATTTCAGAATTAGTTTTTGATGCTTTGCAAAATGACAAAAAGAAAAGCTAAAAATTGGGTTTTTAAAATTTTTCCCCTTGAATAAGGATATACTGGGAGGGGAAAAAATTCAGAGGGAAAGCTGAACACAAAGTAAATATATGTGTAGCAATCTTATTTGCATTATCACCCTTGATAAGTCATGCTTATGATTATTATCCTCTGTATAGTTATTGTTAACTTTTCAGCATTTTAAATTCATTTTACTGTTTACTTGATAAACACAAAATAAATAAAGAAAAAAATTTTTTGTGTAGGTGAAATATTTAATATCAGAACACTGAATCTGAAAATGATGGGAAAGCCATTTGTGACAACTCTAAGACAGGAGTTTTCTCTGGGGTATTTAGTAGTAGCCTCTTCTGCTTCTTTCTGGCTTATTCAGATTTTCTCTCTAGATTTTTGCCTTCCATTTTATTTTATCTAAAGAATTGTAGTTTTTCTATGTTTTCATTCATTGTTATAGAGGATGCAGATGGCTTTGTTATCACCTGTGTGTCACTGTGTCTATATTCTAATTTTGTATATTATTTGTTTTTCCTTGACTAGGAGAGCTAACTAACCATCTTCCATTTTCAAATATTTTCCCACCACTGATTCATCATATCTAAGAATTTGCAGCTCCTCTATTTTATTTTGCATTGAGTCTATGTTTTTAACTCTCCTCCTCTGTATTTGACTTTTGATTTGAAAAAGTATCCTGAGTTGACTGTTCACAGCACTTATCATCTTGGTTTTATCAAGATCCTTTATCTTTGCCTCCACCTGCAAGGTCTTACTGGACATCTCAGACTGGCCTCAATTTTTTGATAATCTTTCTGCCCACTGAGTGCTGGGGTTGTAGGAATAAGCCACGCCCCCAGCCTTGTCATGTATTTCTTTTTTTTTTTTTCATTTTCTTTCTTCCTCCCTTCCTCTCCTCCTTCCTTTCTTTCTTTGCTTGTCTTTCAGAGACAGGGCTTCTGTGTGTAGCTCTGGCTATCCTGTAACTCTTATAGACCAGGTTAGCCTTGAACTCACAGAGATCTGCCTGTGTCTGCCTCCCAAGTGCTGGGATTAAAGGCATGTACCACCACTGTCCACCATGTATTTTAAGAAATACATGGGATGCTAGCAGTATAACAGATAAGTATTTCCTCACAACACACATTGCTTATTTGTGCTACTTTTGAGTACTTGAAATTGAACCCAAAGCCTCATGCATGGTAGGTAAGTGCTCTGCTACCATCATACATCCCTGGCTTGTAGGAAACAGTTAAACTTAGTTTATCTAACCTTAATCCCATTTTCCTCATTATCTATATTTATTTAAATGTCTTGTCATTGTGACCTTGAGTGTCTCCATAGATTGAGAACTACTTAGAAGACATATTTAAAACACATAGGTAGTTTTTTTTTTTCCTTTCTGACTTCACTGCACTCTCAATAGAGCTCTTTCTTTAATTCTATAAATGAAACTTGTTTGCAGAATTTCTTCATTTCCTTGTGATGGTTCTGATGATCCTTTATAAATCTTCTGAGTGTCACAGAACATGTGTGTTTGCATGTGGGAGACAGACATGGTCAGTCATGTTAGAGGATGCTTTACCAGCAAGGTCCCCCAAGAGAGAGCAACGTTAAGCATGTACCTCAGTTTCTCATATGTCAGTGGTGAGATAAGCACAGAAATCAATGTAAAAGTTTAAGATGTTTAAAAAGATTTCACTGAACAATTTCACATTGACTGAATCTAAGATGAAGTATTTTGATATATGTTTTGTATCATTTTGTTCTGTTCTCTGCCCTAAAAATAAATTCGCAGATGTGTTCCAAAGCTTTTTTGCTTTGGAAGAACACTTTTAATATTTTATCATTGGTGTTCTTGAAATTAATCATGGCAAAAAATTATTTTTAGCCTTTGTAACTGACCAGACTAGGAAAGCCATTTCCGCCCAAAGTAATCTGAGACTGTCTCAGTAGCTGTAAGCACAGTCGACTTCCACTAGAATTGTGTTGGAATCTCTTGAAGTTGAAGGCAGTGTCTGTAACATTCTAAATATATCTATCTCCAAAGTGGGTCCTTTGACAGAGCCTGGAATCTGATCATCCTGATTGACTGAGTACCCTTCTGTTGCAACCACTCAGCATATCCTTTGCACCTGTGTTACATGGCTCCAAAAATGCATCTCATGTGGAACCTTTCAACAATCTTCGATAGCTCATACAGAGGGAATTGCTTTGCAAAATACTTCCTTGCAATATACTCCCCCTTTAATTCTTCTCCCTCCTTTTTGCATAAAAGTCTGAATCCATAATATAGGTCATTTGTGCATAGCATGTCTCACTTTTATATACTTTGAAGAAGTTTTATCTCTGTATAAAAACATAACCCCATAGATAAAGCAGAGCGTCATATGTAAATGTGACTATGGTACCATTAACAGGATGGAAAAAAAGATAAAGCTGTGTTTGGTGGTATGTTGCTGCAATCCCAGCACTAGGAGATGACACCTGGGTCAAAAAACATATATAAAATGACGTGTTCTACATATGTATAAATTACGTAGTATAGAAATGTCTAAGGACCAGAGAGATGGTTCAGAGGGTAAAGGCACTTGTCACCAATCCTGATCACCTGAGCTTGATTACTGGGTCCCACACAATAGCAGGAGAGAACCAAATACGCTAAATTGTCCTTTGACTTTCACATGCATGCCATGTCATATACCCCTCTTCCCATGCATGCCATCATGCCATGTCACATACCCCTCTTCCCATGCATGCCATCATGCCATGTCATATACCCCTCTTCCCATGCATGCCATCATGCCATGTCATATACCCCTCTTCCCATGCATGCCATCATGCCATGTCATATACCCCTCTTCCCATGCAT
>PVIH01006762.1:0-10000 GCA_004025045.1 Sigmodon hispidus | reverse complement strand
TTAGAGGAGAAATAGGATCAGAATTAACCTCCCTCACATTCTAAGAAAGAGCTGAGCAAGCCCTGGAGGTATGGTTTGCATTGCTACTCTGGTGGACATGGTCCTACATTGCTTACTATGTGATAACACACTCTGATCAAAATCAAATTATAGGAGGAAAGGGTTTGTTTGGATTATGCTTCCAGGTCAACACTGGTCACTGAAGGAAATCAGGGGAAGACAGGAACTTGAAGCTGGGACCAGGGAGGGGATGCCACACAGTGGTTTATCCTCTGGGTTTGCTCTCTAACTAGTGTTTAGTTAGTTTTCTTATATAGCAAAGGACTGCATGCCTAGGTATGGCACTGCCTAATTGAACTGGGCCTTCCTGCATCAATTCATAATCACGACAGTTCCCTTCATACGTGACCACAAGGCAATTTGATCTAGGCAGTTCCTCAATGGGGTCTTTTCCCCCAGAGGACTTTATGTTGACAATTAAAGCTAGCTAGGACGGGTAACATTGTATTCAATTTGTTCACCCAGTGAAGAGCTATGTCCATTTTAGCAACAAATTCCACCACCCTCACATTAAATAAATAGATTAGTGGCTGGGAAAACTTATAATAAAAGCAGATCCCATTCAGTTTAGACCAATTTGGTGACTTTTCCAATAGAAAGAGCATGGCAGGTTCACAGGTGAGATCTTGAGGAAGTGTCTCTGGCTTTCTGAAGGTGAACATTGCAGATTCCCAGGTAAATCATTTACAGTCCACCAGCTGGTGCAGGCCAGGGCAATTGGAATTTGCCTTCTGTTTCTGCATCAGAAGGTGGAAAACATATGTATATGTCAACTTGTTTGAGTTCTTGGGTTGCATGTGTGATACCTCAAGAGAGATCTGAATGATATGTTGTTTCAATAGGGACAAGTTGTGATTTTCCACATTTTCCTCTGTCACGGATCAGTGGGTCTTCAGTTGATTTCTATTTCTAGATTGTTGATTTTTTTTTCCATTCCTGCTTCTGAGATTATACTGTAGCCATTACATAATCACATCTGAGATTAAAGCTCTCCCCTTACAACTCACTGCTCAGTGAGATGTAAGGGTGTCAGATTTGGTTCAGCATATGCACATGATTTATACCAGAACATCGTTTAAAAAAACAGGAGAAAAGTTAGTAGATGTCAGGCTCAATGTCCTTCTGGAAATCATAAAGACAGGTGGAAGAACATGATGGGGTAACAGGTATGCTGTAGGTAAAAAGAAAATAGCTTATTGAAACACTAAAAAAAATCTCTTCTAGTAACTGGAAGGATCTAGAGCCAACACCATCATCCTGCAGTGATAGTTGGTAGAAGAGTTTGAGACTAATTCATTCCCAGATCACATCTGCCACAAGCTGGGAGGAGCACTTGAAGTGGTGGGATCATAGAGGTAGCCTTTGGCCTTTCTTACCATCTAGTACTTGGCTGAGTCCTGATTATCACAAAGTACATAGTGAATAGATTCCATGTTTATCTGTGACCATTAGATTTGTGCTTCATTATGAAGCTATGTTCTCAGAAAATACTGGCACCATTCAAAATATTTCTTTGGCTTATTTTGGGTCATAACTGAGACAAGTAAAAAAAAAATTAAAAGATGGACAGATCATTCCAGAAGTAATACTGAACAAATTGGTTATTTGGGGGGGATTTTTTTATTTACTCAGTGAGCTATCACTACATTTAATTGGGGGACTTTTTTTTTTAAAGTTTCAGTTGTCAGTTTCCAGCCAATCACACCTTTTATTAAATAAGGAAAGAATATTAATGATATATGTAATATTAATTATTGTTGTTAGTAGATAGGAGTTTCAGTAATTTATTTTATTTTTGTTTATTACTATTAAAGTTGTATTATTTTACAAATACAACTTGTGGTACAAAAGTTTTATGCTAGTTACACTTAATAGTTTCATTATATAAATCTATTATAAAAAATCAGACACAAAGCAAGAAAAGTTATCATAGGTATTATTAATGTCAGAACATTTGATTAAGTTGTGGTATATAAATGTCATAAAAAGTGATCCATTTCCTTTTAAGGAATTTTAATGTTGAGAAAATGCTCACAATATAGAATAACATGAAAAAGTTAAGACTCAGGGCTTGATATATCTCAGTGGTGTACTTGCTAACATGAAGGATATCCTGATTCTTTCTCCATCACTACCAAATCAGGATACCAAATGCCATATATCATGTGATCTAATTTCTTAAGTGTGACGAATGTAGGGTATAGGGTGTGTGTGTAATATGTATGACAGATTTGTGTGTGTATGTGTGATATGTGTGTGATAGTATGTGAGTGTGTAATATATGTGTTGGTGTATAATGTTCAAGGGTGTGCGTGTGTGATAGCTGTGTTGGTGGGGGTGTGCATGCCTGTGTGAGGGTGTAAGCAAGCAAAGAATGGTGTTGAGTGTGATGCTTTATCACTTATTCCTATGGAGCAGGGTTTCTCACAGAACCTGGCACTCACTGATTTTCGGTTAGTCTTGCTGGCCAGCATGTCCTAGCAATCTTGCAATCTTCCATTCTCAACTGCTTGTCCCAGCTCCAGCTCAAGTACTGATATCACAGCTGTGTGTGGCCATGCTGGCCTCTTTAGTCCTTTGTTTAATGAGTGCTGCAGGTTTGTATTCAAGTTCTTGGGCTTCCATAGCTAGTGCTCTAATGCACTGAGCCATCTTCCAGACCTCATAATTATTAGTATGAACTATAAGTCAGCAATCACTCTGTAATGATTAAGTATGTTGGTTGAAGTATTTAGTAAAAACCCATAAGAATGATGACCTCACTGGCAGTGTTTTAGCGACATTGTTTGCATGGGATGGTATAAGGTCAATAAACTGCTTACTTTTAATGGGAATAGTGCTCAGGGAGGATGTTGTTTCTGCTGATGTTTTTGAATGAAGTTATTAGAAAATGCCAACAGTAAAGAATTTGCTGGATAATATTTTTTGAAAGTTAAAAAACTCCTTAATACATTCCAGGAAGTCCTAGTCACAAGACAACGGGGGCATTGCTGGAGCTTGAAAAGCACATTCAGACAGCTGCTTCGGTGACAGGGTGAAGCTTTCTTGTCTTGGCAATACCCGGCATCTGTGGAATGCTTGACTGGGCACAGAGTGCGCTTAACTGCAGTGTTTCTGTAGATAAGGAGGGTAAATTTTTATCTGCCACATTTTATGATTGAGGAAATGGAGAGCCTTGGAATTTAAATGACTTACTCAAAGCCATCTGAACAGTGTCCCACTCCTGGTACTTGATGAAGGACTCTTTCTGCCTTGTATGACATTGCGCTTTAGATACTGCTCCTGTAGGTCTGGGGATGCAGCATATTCAGGTCATATGCTCTGTCTGTGCTCTGCCTCAGAAAGGCCTGAGTAGTTCCTAGGGAATGGAAAATGGCCTGTGGGTTCAGCCCCAGGCACATGCAATATTCAGGAAATCCATTTGCTTGTCTTCACCAATTATTAGAGAACACCTGCCTGGGACATGTGGTCAGGCTTTCTGTGAGCAGGAATCTCATGAGATCTTTCTTTCATAAGATTTCAGATTACATGGTCCTAGTATTAAAGAAAATTTGGAAGGGGCAACTCAATCTATGTTTGCGAGGGAGCTAATAAAGAGGATCCCGCTCCTGTGTACATAAGCTCCCTTGAAGAGTTGGAACAGGAGCACAAGCTGGGGGAGGAGGTGTAAGTACCGCCAAGAGATGCTGCTTACTGCTTTCCAGGCATTGCAACCCTTCCTTATGTACCTTACTTTGATGTTAAACCATGGTTTTAGGTCAGTGAAACCTTCCCGCTTTTGGCTCCTGCTTTAATCCTGCTGCTTGTGGTTCTTCCATCCGGTTCCGTGTTTACATATCTCCATTCTCCTTTTCTCCACTCAGGTGTTTCCTTTCCATATTTACCCTCTCAATCATAGATGGACATCTTCGAACCGCACGGACCCCGTGTCCAGAGCAGAGTGAGAGGTGAGCGAGTTCCGTATTTACCCTCCCAAGGAATGAGTCATTTTTTTGTTTTGTTTTGTTTTCTGGGTGCTTATCCCGGCCCATCTCTCAGGCACACACTCCACGAGGATGAGGGGGCATTTTAAAAGTCTATTATTGTTCCCAGCATATACCTAACACACAGTAAAGACATGAGGCGGTATAAGTAATAAAGGGCTTGTTCAATGTTTCATCTGGCAAGTATGTTTTTTTTCAGATGCCAAAGGATTTGAGGAACTAGTCATTTTTTATTGATATTTTGGTTTTAGTCTTGATTCAATATTGCTTCAGTTCCACAGCAGCTCGTTGAAGGCCAGAAATACTGACTGGGAATCTAAGAATTGGAGTCAAAGACAAATATGGTACCTGTCTTTAAGCAGTTGAATGGGACAGTGGCATGGTAACAGGTTAAACCATTTCTACATGGCAATGAGCAATAAGATTTCAGCAAATAAATGGAATTACTTGATGATTTTCATCAAGTGGTGTGAAGATTTATTTTGATAGCTAAAGCATTTTAAAATTCATTTTTATCTGAAATATCACAGTTATTTAAGCAAAAAACAAAGTAGTATCTGATGTTCCCTTTCAGATATCTGGAAAGGCAGCGGGGATATCCCCATTACACACTCACTTCTTCTGTTAACTGACAATGTTCTTGGATCAGACTTTTAACTGTGAACAAGAAATAATATCACTTTGCTATCTGGCTCTCAGAAACGCATGCCATGGAGTTGGACATTTGATAGGAAAGTATCTACATTCCTCAAAGATCGTCATCACTAAAGATGACTTTGGTAAAAATTTATCTTCAATTCTGTTTCAGCGTTGACTCCCCTCTACCCCACCCTTGTGTGTGTGGGGGTGTGCATGCACATGGAGGCCAGAGGTGAACCCTATTTGTGAACCGTATTTGTGGTTTCTCAGGTGCCATTTATCTTGGTTTGTTCTATAGGGTCTTTCCATTGACTGTCACTTGCCCATTAGGTTGAAGGAGTTGGCCCATGAGCCATAAGAATCTGCCTATGTCTGCTTTCAAAGGTCTAGGATTTTAACTGCATGTACCACATCCACACATGACTTTCTTAAGTGGTTTTCAGGGCTTGAGCTTGGGTCCTTGAGCTTGCACAGGGGTAATTTACAGATTGAGCTATTCCTTTAGCTGTTATTTCTAAATAATTAGAAATATACAGTATGCCCAGTAAGATAGCTTCCTTCAGTAAAACATGACATCGGCCTACAGTAAAGTCTTCTGTAGAAATTTAAAAAGTATACTCATAATAATCAACAACATAAAAAATACACCAGTCTACTGTTGGATGAAAAAATGTAGGCAGAGAAAAGGTAGGAAGGGACCACTATATTAGCAATATCGTCTTTAGGAAATGAGATTACAGACTATTCTTCTCTTTGCTTTTAAACACACCCAACTTATTTTGAAATCCAGTACTCAAACTCTTCAGCTTTCTCAATATTATACATAAACAAACAGCATAAAATTATCCCCTTGTCATACAAAGAAAATAAACTTCTTGCCTTGTTATTTTGACTCCCCATGCGGACTTGTCATTTGATCCAAAGGATGAAGTTGACAGATCTTTCAGTTTCCTACTTATGGAAACTTTTCTTTGGGAAGTTCACATCACAACCAAAATATCATGATGGGAAAAAAATTCCAGTGACCTGACTGTTTTGTCTATATTATGACAAATATCCCAATGTTCTAAATACCCATGAGCTCATTTTTAAACAGTGGAGAGACATTCTCATTAAGAAATATAGATCCTAAAGATTAAAAATGGATTTTTTTTACATACTCCCTGTCCTAGTTAGGGTTCCTACTGCTATGATGAAACACCATGACCAAAGCAAACTGGGGAGGAAAGGGTTTATTCATCCTACACTTGATCCATCATTGAATGAAATAAAGACAGGAACTCAAGGATGGTAGGAGCCTGGAGACAGGAGCTAATGCAGAGGCCACAGAGGGGTGCTACTTACTGACTTGCTCTTCACAGCTTGCTCAACCTGCTTACTTATAGAACCCAGGACCACCAGCCCAGGGTTGTTCCATCCCCATCAATCACTAATTAGAAAAATGCCCTATAGACCTATCTACAAATCATATGGCAACATTTTCTCTATTGATACTTCCTCCTTCCTAGTGTCTCTAGCTTGTATCAAGTTGATGGAACTAGCTAGCACACTCCCCAACCTCCTGCCATGATGATAAAACATTTCTATGGCTACAACTATTTGTTTTGTTTTGGTGTTGTGACTACACTAAGGGCTTTAAACATAATGGGTAAGAGCTCTGCCACTGAACTACAACCCCAGAATTATGTTTTAAATAGCTCTGGAGATTAAACATTTTAAAACCAACTTCACAATGCAATAATTCAAAAAACCTGAAAAATAAAAATATTTTTTAACCACACATGTATGCATATATATATATCAATATACATACAATACCTACCATGACACATGGGAACACTCTTTTTGTTTTATGTGTATATTTTGCATATATATAAGTACCACATGTGTGCTTAGTGTCTACAGAAGCCAGAAAATAAAATCAGATCCCTTAGAACTGGAGTTACAGATGGTTGTGAGCCATCATGTGGGTACTGGGTCCTCTGGAAGAACATCCAGTGTTCTTAACTTCTGGGCCATTCTCTCTGTCCCTGGTGAAGATATTCTCATTAGCTCTCCTTAGTCTGATATTATATGCACAGAGCTGAGCTTTTAAACCTTTTCCCTCTCTATGTAATGGTTATCAAGTTAGTTGCAGGGGAATACTATAGCAGAGTTAGGTTGAACAATACCTATGCTGTTGAGAAGAATTCATACTCCTTCCTGTACTTCTAAGGTGCTGTTTACACCCTCTAACCTCTGCAGTGACCTTTCATAATCTCTGACTTGGTGCTATGTTCAGCCAATTTGGATCCTTCCCAATGAGGCTGAGGAGAGATAGGTAGGGAGCAATATGTCAACTGAACAAATGAAGGGTGCCTTAACCTGCCACTACATGGAGCTAACTCCTAAGTCACCCTGTGGGTCTCAGGTAGTTAAATAGCTGTTGTGTGAGCCATATAAATGCTCTATGTTGTCTATATTATTTTAAAAAGTCAATTTGTTAAGTGTAAACATTAATGTTATCCATAATCATCCATGCACAACCCTGTGCAAACGGCACCAAGTTGGGATTTGAATACTACTAGTCACTCGGAACTCATGGGAGAATTTAATCCCCAGTCCTGTATTAATGGCAGAAACTAGATTTATCATTTTGACAATTATTTTTTATAGAAAAGAATCGTACTGTCCTTGCCATGGGCATAACTTGTAACCGCCCCTCCCCCTCCTCACTAGAGTACACAGGAGTCACTCACTCCTCAGGCCAGGGACTACACATGGAAATGTGTCCTACCTAATATGTTCTAAAAATGCAAAAATACTTCCAGTTTTTGAAGATACAATATGAAGAACATTGTAAAATATATCTCATCAATAGTTTCATAGTAACTATATATTTAGATAATATGTAAATGCATTGAGATATATGTGTTTAAGCAAACTTAAATATCCTAGGGTATTTAAATAAAACTCAGAAAAAAGATGACTTATGTGGCTCATAGGTAACAGCTCACATCATAACCTATGACAGGACAGACACACAGATGTTTATGCATCTGCAGTTCTGAATCTGAGTAAAGTGGAAACTTACTGAGCTAATGTAACCCAGTTCAGTCTTGGCCAGAATAAACACACGCTACAAGCCTTAATTAGCAGATGTAAAGGGGGAACCCTGAGAAAAAGGAAAGATTGACACAGATGCTTCAATAAGACAACAACCAGTGATAACATCTCCTGTGATAAATTCAGACCTCTGAGGAAAGCCTGTCTTAACAGATCAATATGTACTTCATCATAGAAAAGTCAGGTCTCTGTCTGATGCTTTATGCTGAGGTCAGCAAATGGTTTTCTGTTGCGCTGAGACTTTTGTAGTAAATAGCCCTGGTGCCTTTTGATGAATAATACTGCGAATTTTTATTATAGGACCTGAATTAAATTTAAAGTTATACACTATGATTACCACAAAAGTTTCACCACTTTCAAAACTTTATATCTTCTTATCTATGTCAAGTTTTTGGTCAAAGGTCAGGGACACATCATATTCATAAGAAATGTTCAGGCAGGGTACAAGATATTATGAACAATCTTTTTATTTCCACTTCCAAATCTATATTTTAGAGTCATGACCTTTAACATGGTAGTATCTGAAGACTAGGCATTTGGAGGAAATTAAGTTCAGATGAGGTCATGAGAGCAAAGCCCTTGTGATGAGTGTAATTCCCTGGTTGGAAGACAACAGACAGCTGGCTACCTTACTCTCTCTACATGAGGACACAAAAAGTTGGCTCTTTAAGCCAATTGTGGGAATTTTCCATCACTTAGTCATTTGGTACCCAAATCTGGGACTGAGGATCTCCAAGAAGTATGAGAACGACTGTCTACTTAAATCTATGGTATTTTGCAAAGTAGCCCATGGTGACTAAGACATACACAAAAACATTGCAAATGTAGCTTTTTCCTCCAGCACATAACTTTCTAATTGAAGACCTCCCATTTTTTAATAGGCTTTGGCAGACTACAGCATGTACCTGTCAGGTGAGCTCTGCATGTGCCCGGGGAGCTTACACACTGAACATGGTATTTGGGAGTTTGCTTTTGTTCATCTCAACATCTTCCTACAGCCTGAGTTTTTTAGAGATGGAAGACTTCTGGGTGCTTAAGTTGAAAGTTGGGGTCACTGTGATGGGGCGACCAGGAAGATGGCTATTGCATTAAAATGATATCATCCTAGTTTTCTCCTTACACTGAAAGCAGAGGTGAGGTCAATAAATGATGGTGGTAGCTCATGATTAAGAGTTTAGGCGAGAGCCAGATATAAACCTTGTGGAACAAAGACACTCTACACACTATGTTTTCACTGGGCTTTGGAAATCTTTTATTCCATGATGGATGGCTTCTCATTGGCTGAACGCCATGGCACAAGTATGGTCAGCTCTAAAGGGATGCAGGAATGCAGGGCGTTTTCTGGCTAGACAGCACTGCAGTTGGAATAGTACACTGGTTAAAGCTTCTGGGTCCTTAATCAGCTGCAATGTTTCACCAAACTAATCTTAGAGTTAGCACCAGGAAGTTCATTTTGTATACTGGTAAATACAGCCAAGACTAAGGAGGAATTACAAAGACAAGTCTCACTCAGTTCCCTGCTTTTCCTAGGATCATACTCAAAAACATCCAAGTGCTTGTCCTCAGCAAAGTCCTCAAGAAGAAAGAAAGACACTTGGCTCATCTGGAGGAGAGAGTGGGTGGCTGTGCTCTGTTGATCTTGACCCCTGTCTCACCAAACAGAAACTTAATATATTTAGGAAAAGCAGCAGGAGAATTTGGAGGAAGGTGTCCTTGGAAACAGGAAAAGAGACTTGTTTGTTACCGTCTTAGTTTATTTGGACTGATTTAATAAAATATCTTGGTCTGGGTAATTTATAAATAATAGAAATTTATCACCAACAGTTTGGAGACCAAGAAGTTCAACATGAAGAGGGTACTGGATTCAGTGTCTGGGGCTACTTTGCTTGCTCTTTTGAAAAAGGAACCTCTATATTGTCTTCATACAATGTAAGTCAGGTATGCCTCCTCTGCTCTCTTTATAAAGGACACCAATCATATTCATGAGATTTTTCTTTCATAAGTAAATCTCTTCTTTTTTTTTTCTTTTTTTTTCTTTATTTTGTATTTATCAAAAAAAAAACAGTAAAAAGAATTTAAAATGCAGAAGAGTTAACAATAACTATACAGAGGATAAGAATCATAAGCATGGCTTATCAAGGGTAGAAATACAAATAAGATTGCTACACATATATTTTCTTTGTGTTCAGCTTTCCCTATATATCCTTATTCAA
>PVIH01006761.1:0-107412 GCA_004025045.1 Sigmodon hispidus | reverse complement strand
CATGTCCACCAGAATCTTCCATCCTGCAGTATCTGCTCATGTCCACCCAGAACCTTCCATCCTGCAGCACTCCGCTCATGTCCACCCAGAACCTTCTTTCATCCTGCAGCACTCTGCTCATGTCCATCCAGAACCTTCTTTCATCCTGCAGCACTCTGCTCATGTCCATCCAGAATCTTCCATCTTGCAGTATCTGCTCATGTCCACCCAGAATCTTCCATCCTGCAGTATCTGCTCATGTCCACCCAGAACCTTCCATCCTGCAGTACTCTGCTCATGTCCACCCAGAATCTTCCATCCTGCAGTACTCTGCTCATGTCCACCCAGAACCTTCCATCCTGCAGCATTCTGCTCATGTCCACCCAGAACCTTCCATCCTGCAGTATCTGCTCATGTCCACCCAGAACCTTCCATCCTGCAGCACTCTGCTCATGTCCACCCAGAACCTTCCATCCTGCAGCATTCTGCTCATGTCCACCCAGAACCTTCCATCCTGCAGCACTCAGCTCATGTATCACTCTTGAGAGAACAAGATAATACAAAAGGACGTCGGATCTGTGCTTCACTAAGATGCATAAAATAGGCAAAGGGATAGAAACTTCAAGAAAACAAGAGCATTATGGCCTCAGTGTCCTCAAAACCACAAACAACATGAGAGAAGCTTGTCATGGAGGCGCTCTATCCTACCTGGGTGAATGCCATTGCTCTAACTGTGATTGGAAAGGAGTCACCCATCAGGAAACTGGAATGTCTGTTAGTTCTTACAACCTACTAGTAGATCTAAATTCATGTCCCAAACCCGACTAGTGTCTCAGGGGAGCACACAGAGAAGAGGAAAATGAGGAATATAAGAAAATAAATATATTTTACTTAAGGAACACTTCCTAATTTCTTAACAACACTCTGTTCTTAAGTATTTGATTAGTGTTTAAAGCTTCCCGTCACCACTGTTGTAATCTCACATGGTTTTTCCATAGTCTGAGTTCTGAAAACACACATATGGAATAAAGAACAAAATAAAAAAGCCTCCTGAATCTTTCCCATATAAAAAAGATCAAGTTATCAGTCTACACAGGTCATACTGATAAGTCTTCAAAAATGTGTATTTGTGTGAAATTCAACACCTGACAGATTAGATAAAAGAGGGAGGTGTCTGTTCTTTCCAGCACACTGGGGAAAAGTATGGAGCCTATTTCCTGCCTAAAGAAGATGGGGATGAGGCCAGGACTTAAGGGTGTTTCACTGGACCACTGCACACACCGGAGCACAATGCTGCTGCTCGGATGATTACATATCAATTTCTTCAAGGGGTGGGGAGTGAGGGGGGAATCTGGGGAAGATCCTCACAAACCACTCAACTAGGGCCATTACTCAAATAAGCAAAGCTGTAAACTGCTGTCTAAGCCCTTCCCCAACCCCCAGGAGATCCCAAGTTTCATAGGGAGTCAGAGATCAGCTTAATAAATAGTAGTCAAAAGGCTGAGCAAATCTGGGGTCAAAATAATGTAAGAAATGACTGCTACATTATCAGGTAATTTAATTTAAGGAATCCAAGTCACTCCCTGCTCTGTACGTAATAGGTTCCTAATGACAAAGGTGTGTAAAACTAAAAGTAAGTAAATGAACAAAGGAAGTATGTTTCATTCTCATTGCCCTTGGAATCAAAATACAAACAACAAAAACACACTACAGCATTAGACAAACCTGTACTGTCTAACATTTTATATTTGTTTTTCTTAAATATTATTATTCTGGTTAAGTTTTTGTTGCTGTAATAAACACCATGACCAAAAGCAACTTGTAGGGGAAAGAGTTTATTTTACCTTACAGGTTATGATACATCCTCAGGGGAAACCAAGGTAAGAAATCACAGCAGGACCTTGATGCAGACAGCTTGAAGGGACATTTTTATTGGCTTGCTACCTCTGCCTTTCTTACAACAGGCCCACCTGCCCAGGGATGGCATCACCTACAGTGAGCTGGGCCTCCTCCACTATTAGCAACTAAGAAAATGCCCCTCTAGACAAGGTTATAGGTCAATCTGATGGAGGCAATTCTTTGGTTGAGGTTCCTCTTCTAAAAGGTGACACTAGGTTTCTATCAAATGGACAACAGAAGCTGAGTATAAGAGTTATCTAAATATTTATGAATCCTAAGCAACAAGCAATACAATTTGAGGGGAAACCAGATCTTGCCAAGATAGTAATGATTCCTATTTCTGAGTAAATAGTATTAATACTTATCAAAATACCTATAAAACTGCACTTTCACCTTAGTTTTCTATCCATTTTGAAATAGCAGCGGAAATAATGAATTAGTCATAGCTATAGTAAATAGCTGGTCATGCTCTCAACGCTTACATCTCAACCCAAAGAAGCACAGGAGGTCACATTTCCAAATGCCAGCTAGTCAGCTGGCAATGGGATTCTGCATTCTGCACACTGTAAGAACTGTAGCAGGACTGATGGGAAGCATATGGAAACCAAATGTCAGTAAATAAGTCAGGAGCCATCTGTGCAAATAAACTCACACAGCGAAATCGCCACCTCTTGTCACCTTAGGGGACAAGACAGAGTGTGATGGAGATGGAACCTAGCCACTAAGTAACTGCAGAGGGGATTAACGGGGGGGGGGGGTGCAAACAAACAAATAACATTATTATGCTGGCATTCACCCCAGAGACAATGAAGCATGAGCCACTATAAAGTCAAGTCAGTTTAAACCCACAGGTCTAAGACAAATTCCCTGAACATGCCTAACAGCTCAGAGGTCCCTTAACCTGGTCACAGCTGTAAGATGTTCAGACATATAGCTACAAATGATACTGATACAGAGGTGTGCAGATACTCCCAAATGATGCCACAATGCTCTGGATCACTCCCAACTGCTGGATGCTGCAACTCTGGCATTATCTCAGTGTTGTAACTGTTCTAAGAACTTACTCACCAGGCATTCAATAATGACATACTGTTCTCTAGGTACTATTGCAGGCTTGCAGTGTAACACTAAAAAGAAAAACCAGAAATACCTACTTTCCTCAAGCTAATATTCAAGTGGATAAAAGATCCATTGATAATTAATAAGTAACCAATACCTTATGGTACTGAGGGATAAGAATAAAATAAAAACAGGGTCAGCTTAGAAATGGTAGACAAGAGTGTAATCTTAAAGAACTTAGCCAGGAAAACAATGTGAGACCATATAAACCTGAAGACTTGAGTTGAATGTTAGGTACCCACATAAAAAGCCCAATGTAGAGGTACAAATCTGTAATCTCAGCTCCTGCAGGGACATGGGAGGTAGAGACCCATAAGATGGGAAGTGGCAAAGGAGAATAGGCAGCTCTTGGATGCAGTGGAGAGGCAAAAACAGGAGAACTGTGCACCATAAAGTCTCAAAGAACCATTCTGGTGGGAACTTGGAAGACAAGAACGGGTACAGTGGAGGCCTGGCCTCTGACAGTTCAGAGAGAACATGAATGCCATTGGGGACTGGGTCAGGGCATTTATGTGATGTTCTAGCAAGGAATCTAGCTGCAGCTTGCACTGTCCTGAGTATCTGAGTGAGGTTAAGTTTAAAGGTAATAAACTAATTCTTTGGTGGAGGAAATCAGGGACAGTGTAGCCCTGGGGTGGTGGCGTAGTTAGTGCTCACTGCTCTCATAAAGGTCTGTAGTATGTAGTATATGAATGAGAGGGGGCTGGAGAGACGGCTCGGCAGTTAAGAGCACTGGCTCTTCTTCCAGAGGTTCTTGAGTTCAATACTCAGCAACACCATAGTGGCTCACAACCATCTGCATTGAAATCTGGTGCCCTCTTCTGGCATGCAGGCATACATGCAGACAGAACATTGTGTATATAACAAATAAATAAATAAATCTTTAAGAAGAAGAACAAAAATTGTAAGATATGAATGAGAAGTTACGAAGACTGGCGTCGAGGAAGAGTAACCTGGCGTTTTACACCAGGACAACACTTGTCGAAAGCTCCATCTTGTGTGAAATGCAAATTTATTTGAAAGAGAAAACTGAGAATGCTCCTGAACTTTGGTCATTCTTAAAATACTTTCTTATTTTGTTTGTTTTACTTTAAAAGGTCTTGCTATATGTTGCCCAGATTTGTCTAGGACTAACTACCACAGCCCAAGGTGCCCTTTAACTCAGGGTGATCGTCCTAAGATACTGTCTACCACTGCAGAGCATACAGGGCAGATCTCTCGGAGGACGCCCCATTGAGCAATCTCCAGAGGACAGCAGGAACATGTTGCCTTCTGGAAAAGTCCAAACGGAAAGGGACCAAACAAGCTATCTACTGTCAGCACTCTGTGCTTTTCACATCAACAAATCCTCAAGTCTGCAGAGCTAGAAATGCTTATTATGAACATAATGACTTAGGGATATGCCCTATCTATATGCTCAAGTTCAGACACAAGAGTCAGCATGGCCTCACTTTCATGATAACAAGAAAACCCTTATACTTCTTTAGCTATAGACTTTACCATAAGACTTCTCTCCAAATTCAAATTTTAAGATGTTGAAAAGACACATCAATGACTTTCAAACTGCTACAGCTCAGAGTCAAAAAATATATGAATAGTACAGGCTTGAGGACAGTGAAATGTCATTCAACTAATGATCTTAAAATTGGCAACACTGAAAAAATACATCAGCTCTATTTAGCAAGTACACATCTTGCAGCACAGTGACGTAATTGGGATAATCTTGCTAACAGCACAATTTTTTGGCATTAGCAAAATCTTTCTTCAATTTGTTAATGGTTCTGGCCTCAGCCAATTACTTAGGAGAGAATACATTTCTGTTTTGAATAAGACTGATTAAGGGTCTCTCAGATTGAAACCTTTTAAATTGACTGCTGTATCAACAGCTAAATCCATCACTTATTGTTCCCTAGAAGAATTTCCATCTGTTTCAAGCCACAGCAACTCTTCCTATACTCATCCTTTTAAAGAGAGAAATTTAAATCTAGAGTCTGATAAGACCTGAAAGCCATACCATAAATGAACCACATATACACACAAAAGCTTAAAGTACAACAAAAATTAAAGTTAAAAAAAAAATACTAGAAAACAAAAAATACAATTCACATCTCTGAACTGTTCTTTTCTCATCAATAAATAGAAACATCCATCTTTATAAGAAAAGCAAACAGAATGAAATTCAAAACAGCCCAATTAGTGAGTCAAGGATATTGCTCATTCACGACCGTTTCTGGAGAATCTGCTATCTCCCAATGATAACAAAGCAGGGAGACAACAGCAGTGGACAAAGCAAAGTCTGCATGTTAAGACAGCACAGACAAGTTAAAAAAATATACAGGAAAAATAGAAAGTAACATGCTATAAAACGAGATCAGCATCAACAGAAGGTTCTTCCAATTACGACGGTCTAAGATAAATGTCACCTTTAAACATAGATCTGAAGCTGGTAATGGAGGCAGCCATATGGATGTCCAGTAGAAGAGCCTCTGAGGCAAGGAGATCAGAGGGACTCATAGTGAGCCAGAAGAGAGATATTGAGTAGTAAAGGTCAACAAGACAGACAGTGGGTTGATGGGGGCTACAAGTCACATATGCGACTGCAAAAACTGAACTGTATCATAAGCAACACAGAAAGGCACTCAAGGGTTTGTAGCAAAAAGGAAGCAGAATAAAACAGCTTTTAAAACTATTATTGTTGGTATCCTGAGCTAGTAAAGACTGAGAAATAGTTTGTGTTACATTAAGAGTCTTAAAGACAAAAGTTATAACCCTCAGACAGGGTTTTTTCTATACCGATTTGAAGGCAGAGGAGAATGAGTAGCAACAAGCAGAAATCAAGAGAAGTTTTACTTAAAAATAAATAAAAGGACTCTGACTGTTAGAAGAGAACCATATAGTGGAGAAGTTTACATGTTTCTGACTTTTCCTAATCCTTGTAGCGTGAGGCGGCTAAATCTCTAACAGAAAGCTTCAGGGATTTTGGCTTAAGGCAACCAGTGATTCCATTCCTGGATTCATATTCAAAAGAAATGGAAGCATCCATCCATAAAGGAACTTGTCTAGTAATTGAAGGTACCCTACACCTGGGATGACACTCATCCCAGAAGCCACAGGTTGCCAATAAAAAGCCCAGAGCCAGGTGCAGGATACTGCCTCTCAAGTTGTCAATCAGAACACCTCCAAAACAATGCAGGCCATTGCCATTGCTCTTGACTGCCCACAGAACTTGATGGTAAGACCCTATTGCTTAAGACATCACATTCACTGCTCATAAGACATGGAAAAATAAAATTGGTACTGACCAGGAAGATTCTTCCCTGCTAACTGGTGGGGGGGCAGGGGGACACACAGGACATGACGTCAACAGTCTTACCCTGCTGGTGAACTCTATAAATAGCAATAGTGACTGGCATGATATGCCCATGAGTGCAAATGTAGCATGAATGTTATGGGTTTAGCCAACCACTTTCTATTAGGATTTAAAGCCTTCTACACAGAAGTAAATATATCTGGTACTATAAATCTGGTCAAGAGCCCATGGCTGAGGCGCTCATAGACCCTGTAGACGATGTAAAGCTACAATGATGATTCTGCCAAATGGGCAAAGAAACAAACTGCTCTCTGAATTCACATCGTCGACCCATAGGTTAGAGAAGTTTCTCTGAGTGGCTATGGTGCTGACTGCAGAAGCTCACAACTAATCCAAGTACAGAGAATAAGTATCAGTGGACTGTTCAGCCACAAATGGGCCATCTATATGACATGCTGTCCAAAGCTCAGCACCATCACAGAGGAAGCAGGAAGACCTCAGGAAGGATGGGAGCAAAACAGTGTCTTCTAATGAAATGGGATTTCTGCGCCCAGGAACTCACAGCAGCTGTGGACGTGTTAAAAAATATCTGCACAAGATCAAACCAGCCACACTACAGTACAGAATAGGAAAGGGCTCACAAGCCCCGACCCTCAATAAAGGAGCTGTGGACAGATGATGGCTTCTAGATGAGAATCACTTTTCCTTACAGGTGTGACCCTCTGGAGGTCAACCAGGATCCAGTGAATGGCCCCATACTTAAGAGGACATGAGCGGGACATTAAAGGGCTTTAATGGATCATTAAATGACAAAACAAAAAAAGGACACAAAATTGAAAGTAGAGGGTGGAGCTGAGAGGAGCTGGGGGAAGAGTAGAGAGAAGATATGATCAATATATTGTGTAAAATTACCAAAGAATAAAACCACTCTGTAAGGAAAGACTTGTCCACAAATGTTCACAGTCGTGTTGCTCTTATCAACATGGAACGTTGACCGCCCATACATCCGCAACAGAAACAAACTGTGACTTTCAATCAGTGAACTGTTATCAGCAAGGGAAGAACAACTGATACCGGTAACACCACCAGACAACCCAAGAAAGTATCTGCTGGCATATACTTGGTTAATATACATTACACAAGCCCATTTATATTAACTTCAATATCCTAAAAATCTAAGCTATGCCAACACAACCAAGAAGAGGAAGGTGCTGGGTACAGCTGTACATGTCTTTAGTCACAGAATTCAGGAGGCAGGGACACATGATCTCTGTGAGTTCAGATCAGCTTGATCTATACAGCTAGTTCCAGGCCAATCAAGACTACATGGCAGGACTCTGTCTTAAAAAACATAAAGAGGATGAGGGTGGAGAGACTGAAGCAAATTAGATACCTCCCAGATGATGGACATATTATACATGTTATTGCAGAAGTCCTGAAACTCACCATTTGAACACTTAACATCCCTCATTTTATTGTAAGGAAGTTATACTTCTATATAAAAAGGCTTAAATATAGTAGAATATTAAAGCCTCATAGCCAATTAATTAAAACACCTAGAAAAAGGATGCTTTTATTTGTTGACATTACTAAAGTAACAGAGGCAGAAATCTGAGATGGATATGGATTGATTATAAAAAGTACCCTTCTCATGAATAAAGACAACATGAATATATTTAGAAAAACCTGAAAGATCACTCACATGTACATTTGTACTAACACTGTGTACTTAAAGATTTAGAGGCTGAAATATATTCTGTCCTCTTTATAATAAAATCATTTTACCTACTTGTATAATTCCAAAAGAAATGCAATAAAAATATTAAACAAAATGACATGAGAAAATAAAGTATAAAATGTCAATTTCTAATTTTTTACACTCTATAAAAAAAAAAGTATCTTTGCATGGGTGGAGAATGCCCCTCCCAGAAGTTATGTGTTATTAAACAACTCTCTCCATACCAGACACAGGCTACCCCACTCTGCGTTATTCATGAGAGAGGCCTCAAACATCACAGGCTATTGCTTCCCTTTGGTTGCCACCATAACTAGATTATGAGACTATATTGCTGAAGACACTATACACTTTGGTCTCAGGATATTGAGAGATCAATCTCCAAACAGCCGGGAAATGCTCTCCTTGCTAGCTCACTAGCTTGCTAGCAGGAGATGTTGTGCTATCCAACTGGGAGAGAAAAGATATCAATTGTCATATCCAGCACTGAACCCTGTCTGCTACAGTACCAGCCTTGCCAGGCAACATGTACACACTGGTGCAATAATGGCATGACTGTCACAAGGTTAACCAAGTGCTTTCTGGTTGGATTCGAAGTCTGCTCCACTGGAGGGAATTCATGGCCTAACTAATAGCAGCAGAGAACATGTGCCTTAACAGGGAACCTACTGTTGTTGTTTTGCTAAATAATCATGATGCCAAACTTTCTTTTTTAAAGAATGGTGTTTGTAACCATAAGATTTGTAATATTCTTCTTGATCTTAGCCAAAGAAACAGTAAACTGTAATCAATGCAAATGCATTACTCATCAAAATGCTAATAAAAAGAGATGCAGTGTTCATCCATAAATGGGGCATCAATATCAACTCCCCTATCCCAAGGCACAGGGAAAATAACAGAGGTGAGCAGAAAGAATAGAAGAGCCAGAGAACAGCAAGGAGGGATGAGAAATGTCTTTTGAACATGACATGACTATTGCACTCACGAATTCATTTCAGCTGAAGTTACATGCACAAGGTCTACAGAAAAGCAAACCAGCAAAACTCCATCGTGGATGAGAAGTGGCTCACAAGGCCCTACCCCTAGCTGAGGAGCTGTTAGTAGCTGCTGGCTAGTGTGGGAGGAAGAACCATTTTTCTCTGGGGATGCAGCCACTGGTAGGTTGTCTAAGTGGATGCTAAGTCCAGTAGCATTAACTGGACTCGGTAGGGATATTTGCTGTTGTTTTGTTTTGTTTTTTGTTTTTTTCTTCAACTGAAGGACATGAATTTCAAAAAAGGCCATGTTGGCAGTCTCGGGGGACTAAGAAAGGAAGGACGGGGGTAGCTAAGATCAAAATACAGTATATATATTATATATATGTAGGATATACATATGTATATATGTATATGTATATAATTCTCAAAGAATAAAATTATTCTAGACAAAGATAGGTATTTAACAATAAAATACATGATTGGCTATTATATTTAATAAAATAAATCTTATAATGGCTTAAAGAGAATTATTTTAATGTTCAGAAATATTATTGTCTTAGGGAGTAACATCTTAGGCATCCATTTTAAATGTGTAAGAACCTGCATGAAGATAATAAAATTTCATCATGTAAATACAATGGCTGTATATTTTGAGTAAGTCTTATGTAAATGGTGAAATGCTTTCTCCATGAAGCAGTGCTTGCCTGGAGAAAATCACACTGAACACATTGTGAACATTCAAAACAAACAGATTTATATTTATGCTTTAAAACCCCCAACATATAAATGCCTCTTTAGAAGACAGGTCAATGTGCAAGCTACTTTAGAATACCTAATGACTGGCCTCCCATACATTGTTCATTACCTCACTTTCTAAAGGTATTTTAGAAACAAAATATAAAAACACAATTTAGGAATAGTGCCTCAAAAAATGTCTCAGAAACAAAAGGTATTATTGCCAAAAGTACTTGACAAAACAGTTTTTACTTTTAATATGGCTTAAATGTATTAAGGCATTTTAAATAAAAGTTCCATGAATAAAATTAAAAATACTGTTTATTTTCTGAGGAGTGTAACGTAGTAAGTGTTATGACCACACAGACATTATGAGAGATGCTGAAAAAGCACACTGACAGTCAGCTCTGATAGGAAGGAAGAACACAAGGCTGGATATGCAGCAGTAACATCTCAGTCTCTGAGAGATAAAGACAGTGTTTCTGAAAAGTGAGGAGACAGAATTGAAAATTCCTTTCAGCCAAGCATTAGAAAAGGTGATTATGATTGTTTTTCAGGCCTCTCTTCAACTCACCATGTCTAAGTAATAAAGACATAAAGAGGTAAAGACATAAAGAGGTGTTCCCCACAATGCCTTTCAACGACTTTTCAACTCATCTTTGACAAGGGCACCAAACACACATGATGGGAAAATGCTTCTTTGTCAAATAGTGCTAGAAACCAGTTGTGCATAAGAACACAAAATCAGACTCTTACGTGAAATGCAAAAATTAATTTTAAATCAATTAAACACTGGGCATCATAAACAGTACAGGAGAAAAGCTCTTTGGCAATGCTCTGGCTGGTGGCTTTTAGGATATGAAATCAAACAAAGGCCACAGATAAAGAAGCAAATGTGATTGTGCTAAGCTAAAAGTCCTTGAACAGCAAGGTGCAAGAAAGAAAAAGGCACCCTGCAAAAATGAGAAGAGATCTACATACCATATTAATTGATAAGGGTCTAGGGTTCAAAAAATAAAAGACTCCAAATGATCAGCAAAAAAGCAATCCAGTTTTTCAAATGGGTGAAGATGGGCTGTAGACATAACTAGGCAGCTTGGAGCACTTACTGCTTTTCCAGAAGACCTGACTTGGGTTTCTATAACCCACCCAGGGATGCTCACAACTACCTATCACTCTAGCTCCAGGAAACCTGATGCCCTCTTGTGGTCCCCTCAGGCATCAGTACTCAAGTGCCTAGACACACACACACAAACACACAAATTTAAAAACAATAAAAATAATAAAGGACTTTTTAAAATAGAGACTACAGACAAGGCATGGCAAAGGTGCTCAAAGTCACACTTCAGGAACACACCAATCAAAGCCAGAGTGGAACGTCATCTCTGCATGTTAGTAAGGCTGTTATCAATCAGACAACAAGAGGAGCTGAAGAGGTTTCTCAGTGGTTAGGAGCACCAGCTGCTCTTCCAGAGGCCCTCTCCTGGATTCCCAGTACCCACAATCATCCATAACTCCAGTCCAAGGTTATCTGACACCCTCTTCTGGACTCCCATAAACACCAGACACACAGGTGGTGCACAGACATACATGCAGGGAAAACACACATAAACATAAAATAAATAAATAAGATTTTTTTAATTAAAAAAAAAAAAAAAGACCTGCCAAGAGTATAGACAGACAGGACCTCTGCACGCTGTTAGTAGGAACATAAACTGGTATATCTATTACTGAGACCTGCAGGGATATTCCTCAAAACACTGAAAACTGCCATGGATGGATTCAGGGAACGGGAATCACTGTCATCAGCTATGTAGTCACTCTGAATCCACCAACCTACAGTGGACAGATCCAAGCTCATGGTCACACAGACAGCCCAGGTGAAATTCAGTGGGTCACAAAACAAACCTAATAGGTACGTACAAAAGGACAAGCTATGTTGGGAAGGCAGGAGCATTTGAGGGCAGTAGGGAGACAGGAAAGAACAAGGCTAAAAGTGGTCACTATACATTACGTACATATATCAAACTGTCAAAGATAGATTTAATTAAGGCAAACAAGATTGAAAACAGAACTACCCTAAGACCCAGGAACTCCTTGCTAAGTAAAAACTCAAAAGAAATAAAACTGGCGTTTTGATGATGCCTGTTCACTCATGTACATGTAGCACTGCTCACACAGCCAAGACATATTAACAAGCTAAGTGTCTGTCAATGGATGAATGAATAAGAAGACATGGCTACATTCACAAAGAGAAAGTTCAGTGGTTCAGTGCCCTGGATCTACATGAAGGCTCAAACTCAACTGTAACTCATGTTCCAGGGGATCCAACACCCTCTTCTGGCCTCTCCTGGGACCAGGTACACACTTGGTGCATAGACATACACCAGGCAAACATGTTCTTTATTCTTTCAGAGAGTTTTCCTACCTTACTACATCATCCTGGTTGTCCTCAAACTGTGGCCCTTCTCTCTTGGACTCCCCAGCTGCTGGGATGACCAACATAGGCCACAATCCCCAGCCCTCAAGTTTATTTTTTCCATTTTGCATATTTCTTATGACAACTTCTGACTCTTAAACAGCATCTGAATTTATCATTACCTGGGAGAGAGAAATACTATCCCCAAAAGCAGCTATCCAGGAAACACTGAGAAATACGTCCAGCTCGAGCCTGTAAACCTGTGCACAGGGCAAACCTGTGCTACATGCCAGAAAGCAGACCCTCAACATAGAAGGAAAACACAGGCAAGACCAATAATATGAAGAAGATGTCTACATGGAGATGTTTCAAAGCAGAAAGAATTTCTGAAAAACTGAAATCTGCACAAAAGTTACGAAAAAAAAGAAATTGAAATGATGAAAAGCAAGGCAGAAACCCAAAGATAAAGAACAATCAAAAATATAAGGAAAACTGACATGGAAATAACATGGAACCCTCCCTAGAGATGGAGAGGTGATAGTTAGTGGGTGATCTGTTTTCTCCTCAAAACTGTCAATCAAGACAGACAAGAAAATAAGGAAAAGGAGGTGGGGCCATGTCTCAGTCAGGAAATTGACCGTTGTACAGACTGAAGTTCAGATCCCCAGCAGCCATGTAACCTCAACACCGCATGACAGAACAGGCTGATAACGTTCACTGGACACCCCAGTCTAGGTGAATCATGGAGCTCCAGTCCCACAGAGAAACTCTGTCTCTAAAAACAAAATAGGGAAGGGAGAGTAGGGGGAAGCACCTACCATGACCTCTGGCACCCACACACAGACACACATACTCAGACAGATTAAAAAGGAGGGAGCTGTGTAGGTGGGGGGAGTCTATTCACTAATATTGCAAATATCCATGTAAATGTAATTACAAAAAAATATATTTGAAAATAATTTAAAGAAATCTATTTTCTTTAAAGTTCCTATCCCTAATTAGTGAATTAATAAAGTCACAGACAGGTCAATATAGATGGAAAACTTCAGGCATAGAAAGCCTTGGGTTCAACTGCCACTATCGCAAAAACAGTATTTTTGAAGAGTTAATTGTATTTCTATTTCCACTATTTAACAATAAACAGTGGAAACCAACATTTCAAAAATAGCATCATTTATAACAGCTTTCAAAACAAAATAAAATACTGAGCTAAGAAATATCAAAAAAAAAATCCACAAGATCTATGACAAAAATAAAGAACAATGACAAAAGAAATGAAAAAAAAATATTTCTCTACAAATCCGTCATTAAATCAAGCACAATCTTAGTCAATATGCCAGCAGGGCTGCTTGTAGACATTGACAGCTGATTTTTCAAATTTGTATGTAAAATCAAGAAACTAGAATACCTCTTAAAATATAAAAATGAGTACAAAGACATTGAACTCAGACTATTTATTTGTACGTATGCACACATAGGAATGTCACATGTATGCAGAGGCCAGCAGAGAAATCTGCTCCCAGTTAAAGGCTTCTGTGGGCCACTGGACATGGCTGCTGAAAATAGAACTTGGCTCTTTGCAAGAGCTACAAGTCTTAAATATGCTGAACTCCAGCCCCACTTGTAAGGCCTACTAATGTGGGGGGGGGCACTGAGACAAGATCTCTCTCTATGTAGCCCTGGATGTCTTCGAACTCATTATGTAGATCAGGCTAACCTCAAATTCACAGAGATCCCACTGCTTCTGTCTCCTGAGTGCTGTGATTAAGGGGGTATACCACCATGTCTGGCCTTCTTACAATAAAGCTCCAGTAATTAAGGCAGAGGGACCTCCTGACATCAAAGGAATCAGGAAAAGACTTATCATGTGAAATGATTCTGACAGAAGGCAGAAGCAATTTGGAAACAAAAGGATAACGTCCACAACAATTATAGAAACAATGTTGACATACACAGCAACAGACAGAAAAGCACAAACCTGGGTCTGCGCCTTGCACCTTAACCAAAAGCAGCTCAAAGTGGATCTCACACACAAAACATCGACACCACATAAAACACTGACAAGGAACGAAAGAGGAAACCTCTGTAATACTAGGTCGGTCTATAAATTCTGAGGCACAAAACTGAGCACAGGGTCTAGAACATCCCAAATGATGGGCAGAGACTCAACACAATTAAAGCTTTGGCTGTGTGGGACAGACACACCACTATAGAAGAAAGAAAGCCAGCTCCAGAGCAGCAAAAACACTGTCCCATCACAGATGTCAAGTTCCAAGGGAACAGAATGTAGGCAAGCACCTCTACACCCTAAACCTGAGAAAGTGCATTTCCATAGGATGTACGCCTTCATAGAACAAGGTTTCTGCCTGGAATACAATGAGGCCTATATCTCTGTCTTTTCTCAGATGGAATATAGCTAAGTAAAATATCCAGATACTTTACCACAGAATGCATATATATGCCCAACAGGTACATAAAATGCCGTTAAAACCGTGTGTTAGGAGATACAAGACAGCACCACAAACTTAATGCAGTGCTTTTACTTAAGAAAAAAGAAGGACGAGAGAAAGAGAGAGAGAGAAAGGAGGAGGAGGAGAAGAGAAAGAAGGAAGGACAGAAGGAAGAGAGAGAGAGAGTCAAAACAACTGCAATGCTAACTGCTGAAAAGAGTCAGGAACAGCTGCCTCCAGCACATTCCGCATGATGCAGAACAATGCTAATCCTTTACAGCCGCTCCTAGACAGAGCATCTTCCAGCTCACCCTCCAATGTACCATAAATAGGTGGAAAAAAATCTTTAGTATAGTATCAGCAAATCAAACTAGCAGCATATTCAAAGGATGGCATGTAAGATTTACCTCAGAAACACAAAACTGTTTGCACATCAGAAAATTAATTTAATACAAAGTATGAATAGGAGAAGGCAAAATCTGCCTGATCATCCCCAACTCTGTGGAGTTGGGATCGGGATGGAGAGTGCCTTATGACACAGCGGTGTTTAGTTTATGGAGTTGACAGATGCTAAGTCAGGACCTGCCACACGCACAGGGTTCTGCTCAGGACTGATGCAGATGCTCAAAACACAAGCAAGACTATGACTCAGGAAATGTTAAAAACAAGCCTCACGAGGGGAGCACAAGTCACTGCCGGGGGTTAAGGAGATCATCTCATTCCTATCCTAAATTATGAAGGCATGTTTTAAACTGTCAAAATTACATTGTGTGGTAACAAATATGCTAATAATATGTAGAAAAACTTAAGCAGGAATATTTGACTTTTTGCCTTACTCTTACCAACATTATCATTTTTAAGACTAGCTGCTATAATTTTTATTTGAAAGATCTGTTTGAGACAACATGTACCTTGTGAGGGCCCAGAATCCTCTGCCTGAACTTCTCGACTGTTTCTTGGCCCATAGCTGACCAAGCGTTGGCAAATGCTTCTGCTTTGTCTTTTGTAAGATGAATATTCTCCAGTTGCTGCTGCAATGCCGCTGGTTTCATGTTGTGATACA
Source organism: Sigmodon hispidus (assembly GCA_004025045.1). NCBI lineage: Eukaryota > Metazoa > Chordata > Mammalia > Rodentia > Cricetidae > Sigmodon > Sigmodon hispidus. The sequence goes on along the minus strand of PVIH01006761.1, from coordinate 91,726 downwards.
CTGCCTGTCAAGAGGAGAAGCAAATGCATCCTCAGGCTCATGCAGAGTCCTTGAGCTGTAAACAATCCAAAAGTATCTAAAGTACACTAAACAGTGTGTGCGTGCGTGAGCGGCTGTGCGCGCGCATGCGTACGTTCTTAGAAATAAGTGCACATGAGTGAAAGTTCAGGGCCCATGGAGGCCAGAGGCACTGGATCCCTGTAGCTGGAGCTATGGTGGTTTTAAGCAGCCGGAAGCAGATGCTGGAAACTGATTTGGGTCCCCCGCAAAAGCAGTCAGTACTCTCCAGCCCCAGGATTAAAACAATTTAAATCAAAAAGACTCCATGGCCTATTGCTGGCATTTTCAACAGTTTCATTAATAACAACGTACAAAACAAAGAGCTAAAAGTCATGGTTAATAGGCCTAACTTCTTCAGGCTAAATGGTTCTTTTTGCTTATGGTTTACATAGTACTAAAATTACTTTGTAAAGTTTTATTTCATTTATCTCACTTAATTATTTAAAGTTTACAATGGCCTCAGCAAATAAGACTTTTCCCAAGGAGTCCTTAAAACTACTTTTATCTACCAACCAAAGTTACACATAAAAGAAAATTATAAGATGATTTTTAAGAATACCTGTTCTATTCCTTACGTAAACTGAGAACAACTGTCCCACAAACCCCATCCTGTGCTGTTCTGTTCAACTACCTTTTTTTCCTACTGAAGTTTCCCCAAGCGTAAGAATCGGTCACTTTTATGATTCTCATTAGGGTCTGAATGTGAAGCACCCCTCTTGGGTTCAGGCAGCTGAGTACAGATCCCAGCCAGCAGGACTATCTTTGGAAGACGCAGAACCTTATAGCAGCTGCACCCATCTGCCCGCTCAGAAGCTCCTACCTCCATGATTCCCCAAATGGGTTATATCCCTTGAAACCCCAGCAACCAAAATAAACCCTCTCTGCTCCAAGTCGTGTCTTTGGTCCCAATAACAACAAATAAGAGAGAAGAATTGTAAGGATTTCCAAAGCTTGCATTCACCTGGAATGTAACAGAGTCAATTATGCCCCTGGGTGTGGCGATGCAAACATGGGCCCACCCACCCTTTTAAAGAAAGGGCTCACAGGAGTCCCCTCCCTCTTCTTTTCTCTCTGCTCCCTTCTGCCCCTACCTTGGCCTGCTGCTTTAATAAACTCAAGTGTGGTACTCCCAGTGTTGAGATTCCATTCACGCCATGTGCAAAAATCTAACAAGAATGGTGTAAGGAGTGAGGCTGTTACTGTGATAAACCTGACCAGGGGTTGACAGGCTTTTGTAATTAGAAAATGGGAGGAATGCAGGTGAGAGAGTTTGGAGCCATGGGCTAGCAAAGATCCAGAGTGCTGCAGGGGAACATGATGCTGATTCTGCGGGGCATGAAGACAGGAAAAGCAATATTCAAGAGGGTTCAGAGAGGAACACGGACAAAAATGGAACCAGGAGTCCCTCGTGTTACATTCTAACAAGCCATGTGGCCACATTCTATGTGTGTCCTGAAATTTGAGTGAGGTTAGATTAAAAAATGATGGACTGGGGGGCTGAAGAGAAGGCTCAGCAATTGAAGAGCACCAGCAGCTCTTCCAGAAGACATGGGCTCAGTTCCCAGCACCCACATGGCAGCTCACAACTGTCTATAACTTCAGTTCCACATCCTCTTCTGAGCTCCAAGAGTAAGAGACATACATATACATGGTATACAGACATATATGCAGACAAAACACTCATAAACATAAAATAAAATTTATAAATGAATTAATATGTCTGGTGAAGGAATTTCAAGCCAGTATACAGTCTACAACATGGTTACTGTTCACTGCCCATAACCAACCAGGTTTTGCGGGGGAAAAAAAGAAAGAAAGAAAGAAAGAGAGAGAGAGAAAGAAAGGAAGGAAGGAAGGAAGGAAGGAAGGAAGAAAATATGGAGACACAGTCAGAATGAAGGACAGGACAGGTGAGTGGATGCAAACGAAGTGGCTCTAATTGCTAAAGACTAAGGAGAAACCTGGTACTACGACCCACTGTGCACTAGGATGGTAGGAATGATGCCCTGGGAACCTGGGAACAAGATGCCACCCACTGTGGGCTCTAGCTCATAAAACTGAAAACCATTCATCTGAAAGAAGAGAGAAAAGCATACATTGCCTTAACAGAGACAGCTGGAACATGGTTGCCTGAGTGAGTGTTCTCCCACACAAAAGATGCTGCGGCTGTGGGGAATGGATGCTAAGCTACATCTCAACCTTTGCCGCAGAAACTGGTAGCAACAACCACACAGTACTGGTTCTACTGTATGCAAAATGCAGGAGTTACAGCACTGTGGAAATTTTCAGCAAACTTTCAGAAGACTAATGAGGTCAGGCAATGTGTAGAAGGGTGAGACTCTGTGCATGGAGTGCATCACTGGCTGTTCATGAAATTGCAAAGATGAACCCACAGTGGCAACCACAGAGGAAAGCTGGAGGTACCAAGTGAAGTCAAGCTGAGACAGAGGCCCATATGTGCCATAGGAAACAGAGCTGTGGATACGAGGTACCTAAGCCCATTGGAACTCAAATTGTGCCACCATATGTTCTAGACGCTAAACAAGGAAGCGCCAAAGAAGCGCAAAGCTCAGTGTTCCCTGATGTATACTGGTCTCGCTTCACTCCAGTCTTTCCATGGCACATCCCCATTCCTTCATTTTGAAATGGGAATAATTACTCTGTATTACTGAACATTAAAAATCTGTATCAGTGTCTGCTGTTTAAGGGCTTGGAGCTAAGTGAGTGCTCTGAGTTTCATCAGGGACCTTTGGTCTTTAGACCTTGAAGAGAATTAACTTAAGGCTGTGGGGATTGTCTTAGTTAAGGTTTCCACTGTTGTGAAGAGACACTGTGGTAATATATTTTATATTTAATAAAATCAGCCTGGAATATCAGAGAGAGGAAACAGACCACAGTCAATTCTCAGCCAGCCAACTTCTCAGGCCGAACAGGGTAAATGTGATCTTCAAGAGTCCTCAGCCTGGCTAGTCACTTCTACAGAAGGCCTGAATCTCTGCTCCTCCTGCCTTGAATATCTTCCCTGCCCAGCGGTTTCACTTTCAGATTCAACTCTGCATCATCCTATGGACAGGAACTACTTCCCATGTAAACATCACCACATCCTCTTCCTGCTCACTGTATCAAACTGTGAGTCAAAATAAACCCTTCACATTGTTTCCTCAGTGTCTGTCATGACAGCACACCATCTATACCTACATTAGGTTCCTACATTAGGTAGCTATAGATGGTTATGTATGGCAACAGGTGTCACAACAGTGTCTGTTCCCTACAAGGCCCATCAAAATGCAATCCTCCTAAATCTTTTATTTCACAAATATCTTATTTAATAAACTGATAGGAATTTACTAAAAATCTATTTTAAGTTCAGCTATGTGCTAGGCTTATAAAAGAGGTGCAAAAAATTAAGATCCTGGCCCATGATATACTCAGATCTAGTGATGGAAACAAAACTGATCTGTGTGAAGTAACGGAGAACTCCAGTGTGCCCTACTGTAACAATCAAAGAAACACATGTAAGGGAGGGTGACCAGACTACACCATCCACACCAAAATGGTAGGACTTGAACAGGAAGGAAAACAACAGAATGAGTTTGAGAAGAAAAGGTATAAAAAGGAAATTCAATAGTAAAACAACTACATTATTTCATTTCTATATCTTCCTAATCAAACACATGAAACTCACCTGTTCAGCTTCTTTAATAGAAAGTGTTCATTTTCCCAACAATACCAAGAAACAATGAGTTAAAATCAGACGAAGGCCCAATTCGCACTGTTAAATATTTACTACTACTATAAACATATTTATTTTTGTAAAATGAATATGGTAAAAAGCCATGCATTCAAAAATGCTTCAGTTTTATTGAAACTCCTGATTAAAACATCCTGATAGTTTCCATCTTACATAGCTATATAAAAATATAGAAAGCCACAGATATTAAAGTCATAAAAAATATGTAGTAAATAGGAAATTAAGGCAATAAAAATACCTGTTCCAAAACAAACGATATTGTTTCCAGAACCAGGTGAAGTTCTTGTTTCTCTAGGGAAAACGCTGCCTGAAGTTTTTCTTCCTCTTCTTCACTGAAGCTGTTCTCGGCCTACAAACACAGAAGCAGTCAGCCCAGGGTGTGCATTCCGAAGACCCACTTACATAGGAAAGAGACGCTAAGAGGACAGTTAAGTCCACAGGGAAAGCAAAGCAGCATGCTTATAATCTAAATTATGACACGCGGTCTAGACAACTCCAAAGTGGAAGACATAACAGTTCTGAGGTGACATAACTGATTGATGGAAATCTGAGAAATGGGTGGGTTTTCTTTTAGACCACCTCAGGCATATGCTTTATGTTTCTGATATCTGGTTTTCCTAATTATTTCATCTCATAGTTAGTGGTCACTCCTTGACCCTACTGACCTCCTCCGTCACAGCAGCACCCTTGTTCTGGACTTCACTGACCCTCGCCTGTTTTTCTGCTTCTAGTGTGCCTGGTCAGGAACCCTGACAGCTGGCTCAGCAGAGTAAAGAAGATAGCCGTTACATTAGCAGGTTTCCTGGGGACCTAAACTCCCTGCATGGGGTCAAACACAGAGGGTTTTCATTAGATGAGTTGTGATCACTAAGATCACAGGCCACAGATATCAGTTCCTAAGTTCTCAACTACAGAAGTCTGTGTGACTTCCCTCAGTTCTCCCCAGAGCAGACTGCTGCTGAGACACGCTGCAGACTATTCCTCCTGTCTTACCATCTTCATCACAGATTTACTGGAGGCATGAATTTAGAGTTCCTATATTGGTTTTGCATTTCTCAATGAAAGAAAAGAACTGACTCCAAATGTATGCATTGAATGCCAACTGTTTAATGAGTAATGTACTGGGGAAGGACACTATATAGGTAAGAATCTATGGGTAGAAAGACTGATGGAGAAGTTTAAGGTTTGATTGTCTTCTGAGAAATGTGTGTTTTCAATGCAGGGCTTCAGTGACCTGGGAATCAACCAAACATTCTAGAAGCACAGAGAACAGTGCAATGCTTGAGAGTGAGATCACAAAATTCTTGAAAGGTGGAGTAGGGAACAGGGGCATTTGGAAGCAAGGAGAGGAATGTATATACAGCATGTTGTTGAAAAGGCCCTAGAACACTGTAGCAAATGTGCACTGTCCAGTGTGACTGCAAAGGCAAAGTAGAAAGACTGTAGGCCACTGCCATATCCTGATGGATCTCACACACAGAACTAAGGATTCTCAAGTTTTCTCCATGTGGTGAGAGACAGCTACTGGTGTTTCTAGATGCTCTTAAATATGACCCACATTTTTAAGAGAGGAAAATAATAGAAACATTACTGAAATGGTATTATTAACAATCAATCAAGGGCTGTAAAAAATAGCTCAGTGGATAAGAGTGCTTTCTGCTCTTGCCAAAGACCCACGTTCAGTTCCCAGCACCTACATAATGCGGTTCACGGCCATCTCTATCTCCAGGGGATCCAAATGCCCTCTCTGGCCTCTATGGGCACCAAAAACACATGGAGAGCACAAGTATACATGTAACAAAACACTCATACATATTAAAAAATAGAAAAACATAAATGCAAAAAATGATTATGAGTAACAAATACTAGTCCAAAGCCAAGAAACAATAAGGACCTAAAATAAAAAACTATATGGAGATTTTGGAGTTGAGAGACGATTCAGAGGGAGGAGGCTGTGGGTCTGGGGCTGCCTCCTGGCCAATACAGAGTTTTGAGATTACTGAATGTCTACAGATGTGCAGAGCATTTAGTGGGTTCTCCGTAAACATGGTTAGTGCAATTTTATAATCCAATGAATAAAGTTGAACTGGTAACCAAATAACTTAATTACCAAGCATCCACATTGCCAAACCATCTATACCCTTGAAATCAAAGCAAAGAGAAAAATCAGAGATTAAATATTGTGTGAGAAGAAATACTGACTAAATTATTTTTAAGACATTGATCACTTGTATGTGTATGCGGTGTGAGTTTATATGCACCATATGCATGCAGAAGCCAAGAAAGCCAGAAGAAGGTATCAGTTCCCTGCAACTGGAAGCCCAGATGGTTATGAGCCACTAAGTGGCTACTGGGAACCAATCACAAGTCCTCTGCAAGAACAGTACATGCTCTTGACCACTGAGACATCTCTTCAGTCCTAAACTATCTTTACCAGGTGGAAGATATCAGCCTTTTCCTAAAGCACAGAACATTATATACCAAGATAAAACAATTCTAAAGTCAAACCTTCACCCTTAAATATATGTCCTGAATATCAGTATTCAAAATATTCTGAATAGGTTCACTTTTTTTAAAGTTAATTATGGAATACAAAGTTTCCCAAGCTTTTGGCCAGAAAACATTATCAAGTTTTCCATAGACCTAGAGCTCCTGAGAATACACCAGGGAGCAATATTTCTCCCAATTTTACAAATTATAGCGTCATCTTCAGGGGAGTCAGAGGGGTCACAATCCACAGGAATACAGAAATGCAAACCTTCAGGTGAAGCTTTTGAAGAATTCGGATAAGAAGACGTGGGAACCTTCCAGTATCTATCGCATTTATCAGCGGCACTGCTTTCTTCATGCTGAATAAATTTGTAAACAAAGTTTCAAAATTAGTTTTAAAATGCATTTGCCATTGCTGCCTATACATTTTTATTACAGCAACTCTGGTAGCTACATCCTTTTGGTGAAATAAATGACAGGTAATCAATCTGAACATTTCCAAAAAGATGCCTCTCCTGAAAAGCATTCCTATTGAAAAGTAGTACATCTGAGAATATTCTCTTCCCGGGCAAATTCTTGGGGAGATACTGCCATTCCCCGGTAGAAATGGCAGTAATTTAGCAGTGTGGATGCATGCTACTACTTAATTCAAAACGAAACTCTGAAAGGGGGATGAAGAAAGACACAATAAATTAGGGGATTGCACCAAAACCATAACCAATAATGATGACAAACAACGGTGGGGGAGGGGTAAGATAATACAGACAAAATTATTTAGAGTATGCAGTTACTTTAAGACCTGTGTCACTCATAATAAACAATTTCACATTGTGTGGTAAGCACAGCCACATGCATACTGAAATATGCCTTCACAGTGTGTGTTCCCCCAGGTCAAGAGCTTGAAGAAAAGCAGTGGCCTGTCAGATCCAGTCACAGAAGGGAAAACTTTAAAATAACAACTGTCTTCTTCCCCGTGTTCAACATTCTGTATAGTTGCCTGCATTCATGACTATTTCTTCTGTCAGTTTTTGCTGAAATAATTTTGTTTTAATGGGGGAAATCAGAACAGGATGTGGTGGGGCTGCCAACCTTGTTGGGAGGGTAAGCCTGCACCGATCTTGGGTCTACAAGTTTGAGGCCAGTCTTGGCAACATAGTTAGAACCACTCCGCCAAAGAAAAGCTTTAAAACTGGGCTCTGCATCACCACTAGAACCGGCCAGTCTTACTTAACACACCCAAAAACAAAAAACAAACAAACAAACAAACCTAAAAACTACACAAAGTGAAAGCATTATTAATGGAGCAAGACCAGCTTTATTATATGTCACTATTGTCTGAACTATTTGATCTTGGTTTCAAGGGGCTATTAACACATGCTATTTGTTAATCATGCCACAGTACCAGCGTGAGCCTTTCTCACCATCATCGGGTCTGAAATAACTAAAATCACAGAGCATTTTACCAAGAAACCAGACAGAATTCCGGTGGCATCTAGTTACTTCTATTACCTGTGCTATAAAGTCACTTAGTGTCTCGGGTACAGACCAAGGTGGCCAAAGCTCCCTGCAAACTCCGAGCCAGTGAACCTCTCTTCCACGCTCCATCCACCAGCCCCACGCCCCGCCCCTCCCACACAGTCCTCAGCGCCACGCCCACCCGCCTCCACGCCACGCCCCTCCTGCACACTCTTCCGCGCCTCAGAGATCCGCCCTAGGTACTCCCGGGCTCCCGACCCGGGTCGTCCGCACCACAGCAGCAGGCGGCAGCGACACCCCTGCTCTGGCCCCAACAGGTCACCCCCATGTGGCGGGGTGCTCAGCCTGATCGCTACCTAGGGCTCTCCGGGAAGATCATCGCCACGGACGCCGCCATCCTCGAAGCTCCCTGGGCCAGACCGTCAGCTGCGCACAACCCAGCCAATGACGGCGAGCCTGACGGAAGCCCGGAAGGGCCAAGTCGCGCCGCCCGGGAAGTTTGCGCTGTCGGACTAAGATGAGCAGAATCCCTGGAGGCTTGTGCGTGGTCCTGAAAGGGAATGGAAGATAGTGGTCATCATTTCTACCACTCTGACCATTTTGGAATCCGGACAGAACATGCGTATTTATTTTTATTTATATGTCTGCATCCCTGGCTAGGCGTATGCGTGCATTTTATGCACATGTTTACATGACTGTGCATCCACAAACATGTGGTACATGTTGCATTTACCTTTCTCCCCTACCCCCACCCCCTCCCTCAGTTTTAGCGGAGAAGGGTTTAAGCAAGCTCCTAGGCGACTGCGGATGGAGAAATGGGCCAAGGACCATCCCCTGTCAGGAAAGATTATGCAACCAATTATGTTATTGACTCTTCTGTGTCTGTATTCTTAACAGTTCTCTGCAGAACACAGTTCTGGACTTAGACATGCTGGTTCAATTCCTTCTACAGTAGATTCATTGAATACCTACTATATACCAAACGTTGAACTAGCTGAAGATTCAAACAGACAAATATGTTTTCTCAACGATTTAAGTAGACAAGTTATTTGTTAGGACTCTCTTTGGGGTCCAGCATAGCATAGACAAAAGATAAATCACTGCGAAGTGTATAGATAAGTTTTTCACAAGAAAGTAAAGATTTTTACACACACAAAGAAAACCCTATCTGCCTTAGAAAAAAAGGGTGAGGGTAGCAGAATAGGAGTGGAAAATATAAAAAGCTTCCTGAGCCTGCAGAAATGAGGAGGGTGTTTCAGCAGAAGACAGAATGAGCAAAGGCTAAGGAACTGAAGAATGGTTTGAATGGCTTGTCAAAGATAGTCTGGAAATAAAGCCAGAAGCAGCTTTGGTGAGGGGCTTTGGCCTGTGTACTTATCTGTAGAAAAATAGGCAGCCAGAACATGTTAGGGGTTAGATTGTTTGTTTGTTTTTAAGATTACAGTCTGATTGATGGTCTGATTGGAAAGAGATAAGCAGAAAAACCATACAGGATGTTACTGCCATAATCATAGCAATAGAATCCTATGAGAGCAAAAAGGTATTGGAAAATGAAGACAGTACATGGATTAGTTACATTTCAATAGGAGACTGTTCAAGAGCTGGCAAAAGAGCGAATTTAATTTTCCTTCCTAATTATGTTTTACTTAAATTATTATTTAAATTAGTTGGCATTCCTGGAGCAACCCAACAACACTGTAACCAAGAGAAGCCAGATTGCAAATCAAAAGTGAATAATCCCCACGTCGATAATTGAGTCAATTATACAGTATGTTGAACACATACAAATACATTTAGTTCTACAACACTTCACACACTCCCCCAATTTATGCATATCTGAAAAAGATGTATGTGAATCTACATAATTGTGGGTCTTTGATCCAAACACAAATCGCCTTACCTGGTATAACTTTACAGGGGGCCAATTTTTCCTCTGTCTTTGAAACATTCCCTTTGTGTCTGAACTCATTGCTAAAGTAAAGTCACTAATTAGCTAAACCTGGTTCAGATCCCTAGCGAACAGTGAAAGATCCCTTACTTAACTGTTGAAAAACACAGTTGAGGCTTATTAAAAGAGGTTCAAATCCCGAGTCAGTGCACACACCTTTGAATGCCTGATACATGGAGGTGACAGTGATATCTGCTTCCCTGGGCTGTGGTGAGGACTAAGAGATGTGATCTGTACCTTTGAAAGATGCTTTCCTTAGACTACATACAAAGTGTAGATCTCTAGTCCTGTCCAGAGAGTCATTGCTGGCCACTGTGGTGGCCATATACAATGGTGACTGACTCCCTACTGATACAAGTGATACTGTGAATAATTTCACCCTTTGAGTGTAAGCTCACCTAAGCTGTTTCCATGATGTCTGGTGTATGGGCACATATGTCCATGAGAGGATCCTGAAAGTTGTCTACTGGTGACCATTTGCTGCAGAACGGAACTGACTGGAGCCAGGATTCCATAGCCAGTCTTTACTCTCCCCTCTAAACTAGTCGCCCCCATGTCAGGATGGGGGCAGAGCTCAGGCCTGCCCCCACTGATCTGTTACAGATACCTAGCTTTCCTAGATGCAAAGCTGTCCTGTTTTTCTACCTGTATTGCTAACTTCAAGTCTACATTGTTTACATTCTGCATTACCCATAATTCTCTAGAAAAGAAGCCCAGCTACCTACATGCTGCCTACATGTGCACTCTTGGGGGTTGTAATTTCACGGACGTGGGAATGAGAGCAGAAGAGAAGGAAGAGTGGGAGGAAGGCAAATACAAAGTGATGTTGTCCAACTGCACGATGGGTAATGCTGTCAAGTTGACAGAATTTAAAGTTACAAACACCACATGCTTCCCTAGTCTTCCTTCATGACCCCCTCTGAGCCCCACCCACACTTCCTTCCACACCACGACCATGTCTGTGAAGGAGGATCTAGATTAGTTAAGGTGGGAATACTCACCTTGCATAGGGAGTACCATTCCTTATGCTGGGTCCTGTACTGAACAAAAAGGAGAATGCAAGCTTGGACCAGCATTCACCCCCTCTATCTACTGACTGTAGCCACGATGCAACTAGCTTCATAACGCTCCTGCCACCATGTCTTTCTGGCCATAACAGACTGCCCTGGTAATCACACAGAATAAGCCCTGAGAGTGTCCAAATACTTCTGGAGTTTCTGTATCTGATCAGGATACAGAATCAGAACTGCCCAGGGTCCCTAAAACTGCCCAATGAGTTTCTGGCTCCTGTTGCCAGGATGTTGCGTCACTTCCCTCTTTCCTAGGAACCTGTCCTTCCTTCTGTTATGAACTTGGTCCCGTCTGGAGTCTCTTCTTTTTTCATAGGTCTCTTCCCCTTTGTGTACTCACACTCTCTCCCTTCAATAGGCATGATTTACATTTTTGCTATATAATAAAGTAGGCTAAATTCTGAACAGGGCTTTCAGAAATCTCCTCCAACCCTAAGTGAACTCTGGATACACCAAAGAGCAACTCCAGATTCGTCCTTCAGCATCCCAGCTGCAAATGCAAGTGATCATCTTCAGAAGTTAACAACCGCTCACCAACCCCAACAGTAAGTACTGTTACTGAACCCTGGGGGATTCTACAGCCCATGGACTCCATTGAAACAGAGAAACAGAGATTACCAAGGAGCTTGGGAAAATGGAGCAGAAACAATCTATATCACCCTTTATTTACAAGAAGGGAAAGGATCTCAGATGTCTTATGGGCAGTGGACAGAAGATTCCAGTATTTGGAGAAGCTCTCTGTCTACTCCGGTGTTCCTTAAAATATTTATAGGCAGAGATTGGCTGTGCCCTTCTCTTTAAAAGCCACTTTCAGGCCCAACATCCTGTGTCCTCATTAACACTCCACTTTTGGAGGTGAAGATCTGATGGAAAGACAAGGAAAGATCCTAAATGTCTCTCCCTAAACCGGAAGTACAGTACTGACTAGGGTATGCTGAGAGATGAAGGTGGGTAGACGGGGCTTTAAAAAGCCTCCTGCTTCCTGGTGAGAGATTGGTCTTTATTTGGTATTTTTAAATTCACTTTTATTTCCTCTCTATATTGCTGCCTTACAGTTTCTGAGTTTCTGGAATTCCATCTCACTGAAATGACCTTTTAAGGAAGTGTTTGATATATTTTGTCAAACTGGACGATGTGTGGGCATTTTGTACTACTCTAGGCTGCCCTGCCTATGGCCGGCTAAAAGTTTTGGAAGTCTGTAATTGTATCATTCATCCTGAATTTGTCCGATGCATCAAGCAAAGAATCAAATGCTACCTGCTTCCCTGGTTTATCCCAGCCTGAGGACAAGCTACAAACCTCCTGCAGGGCATCTCTTTCAGAAGCCAAGACTTTATTTTTCTTTTTCCTCCTAACGCTGAGTGCACGACAACACTCAGTCACAGCTGGTGGCCTGTTCTAGTTGTACTCAGCACTTACCTCACAGGTGTGAGAAAGTCGATTAGGGTGTAACCAAAGACGCCTTTGTAGATGGTCAACATGTCACTGTTTATTCCATAATTTCTCCCCGGACTCCAAAGGGTGTGAAGTTTTTAGAGTGTGCATTTTTATTTGTGAGTTGGTTGTGTAAACATTCCTGTTTGGATGAGATCTCAAGGAATAAGGACTGTTTGAACACACTCTGCTCTCGGAGAATTTGCACGGCTGTGATATGTGTGATGTGGAAAAGAGACAAAAGTCTTAGAAAAAGAAAGAGAGGCGTCCAGGCTGCAGGCTGCATTTACCAGTCAAACCTTATTTGCGGTCACTTCCAGTCGTCAAATGGAGGGTAGGGAAGAGAGCGGGATGGGAACACCTCGATTCAAATAAAGCACAGCTATACCTTGTGCTACACAAATTGGTCTCTCTAATCTATTCTCAAGCTGAAAGTTGAAAACTATCTGGAATTTTCACCTCTTCATTTCCATTTGCACCTACTTCCCTCAGTTCTACCTCCCAGAGGCCACTGTCACTTACAAGACTGATGTTCACACGTAAGATGTGTGAAAGCCAGGCTGGTTTCTTCAGCAATTTTCACCTAGGAATGTCGTTTGAAAGGGATTAGATGGTGCTTTCCCGTGTAGACATGGTAAAGTAGGGTTTTTGTTTTTATTTTTTTTTTAAATCCACAACTGGTGAAGGAAATAAAAAGTAGTAAACATCACTAGCAGACATCAGGAAAAGTAACAGGAACAGAGCAAAGCAATTTGGCTTAATGCACTATGAGCAGAGCCCCAGCTGCACTGGACAGTAGATGTGCTCCCACGTTGCTGAGCTGGTGCAGGAAAGAAGGTGTTCACAAAACTATAGGAATCCTCTTTAGAGTTCCCAGTTCATGCTTTGTATGTCCAAGATACCTGGTGTAATTCTGGTCCCAACAGGATCAGATTTGGAAATCAGCAGTCAGTGTTAGCCAAAGAGAATCATGGGAAATCCCTAGAGAATATAAGTCTCTGGGGCTGATGCAGATCGTGGGTGGAGACTAGAGGTGTCCAGGGGCTGCATTTTCAATACTGTTGATTGAAAGACAAAGGGAAACAGTAAGACAAGGAAAAAATTACACCTTGTTATTCGGCACAGTAAACAGGGAGCTGTCAAGAGAAAAGAGTCTTGGGACAAAAAGTTCCCCTCAATCCTTGTTTCTTTGTTATTGTTCTGAACCCCAATAAGCACTCTGATAGAGTTTTCCTGTGCTAAGCAGAAACGAAAGCATGAAATGGGAAGAGCAGTGCCCATGCTACCCCCGGCCCACTGACTCTGGAGCAATCAGAGGCTCAGGGATGCAATAGTGAAGGAAGGATCTACCGCCCCAGGGTGCCATCTCAGTGGTTAGCCATGGCCTGGCAAAGTGAGCAAATCCTCTTGTTAAAGTCTGTCAGCAAAAGCTTAGCAGAGAAAGGTGAAAACTGAACCCACTAATAAATGCACTATCAGATTCCCTTCAAGCTTTTATTAAAAGTAAGTAGAATTCAATACTGAAACATCCACCTGGCATGCTAAATGGAAAGACTCATTGATCTACACAAATACGAAAAAGAACCAAGAAAGCTTTGGCATAATATCAGAAAGTAGAGCCTAAAGAGACTTGCCCAGGAAAACACAAGAGGAAGGCAGAAGCACCCTGGCAATTATGCAATCATCCCACAGAACTCCACTAACACAGGCAAATGCACACACACATGCATCATACACAAAACCCCAGCAATGCCAGATGAGTGCTCAAGAAAGAACCTAACATGGAAATTAACAGTGAATAAGAATTAAAAGACTTTATAAAATGAAATAAGATGTGAAGAAAAGAACCAAAAAAGCTGAAAAACACCAAAACTCAGTATCTCCTGCCACGTTAGAGATAATAACAAACAGAACAGACCAAATCTTTTTTTTTTTTTAATAGACCAAATCTTAAACTCACACCCCATGTGCTGCACATGAAGTACCTTGGCTAAGGTTTAGATATAGATATTCATGGTCATCTTGGGAATGGGACTTGACTCATGTTCAGGGTGTTTATTCTCTTTGATGAGATTATCTGCAGTTTCTGCTCTGTTTTTTTCTTCATCACTTGAATATCCAGTAGTGAGTTATTTTCATACAAATGGTAAAACCTTCATTCAAAAACAGTGAAAACAAAAGAAATTGGTTATATATAAACTTTAGATATGTGTAACATATCTATTAAAAATATTGATGTTGTGTGAAGTATGATCTTTGTCCATTTATCTATCAATAGTGTTTCTAAGTCATTGTAAAAAACTAAGTACTGCTCCATAATCCTTTCTGGAGAAGTGGGAATCTAAAGTCATCTAAAAAATGGTATATTTTTATTACTTTCCATTATGGGTCTGTATGTTTGTGTGTGTATTGATATCTGAGTATATATCTGTGTTTATGTGTATGTATCTGTATGTGTCTATATATGTGTGTATGTTTATGTCTATGTGCATGTATATGTATATCTGCCTATGTCTGTGCACATGTATATGTATGTGTGTATGTGTATCTGTGTAGATATGTATCTGTGCATATATATATATCTGTATTTGTGTGTATGTCTGTATGCATCTATGTATGTGTGTATCTGTGACTCTGTGTCTGTGCATATGTGTGTGTGTCTATGTGTGTGTCTGTGGATGTGAATATATGGATGTGTATATGTATGAACCTGTGTATGTGAGTGAAAGTGTCCACAGAAGTCAGAGCCATCAGATCCTCTTTAAGCTGGAGTTATAAGCTCCCTGTCATGGGTGCAGGGAATCAAATTCTAGTTCTCAGGCTCTTAGTAACTGAGCCTTCTCTGAGGACTATGATGTCATCCTTATGGTACCTTATAAGGAACAGTAATTCATTAAGCGCCTTCAAAATTTACTTAAGACTTTTTGTGTCAAAGGAAAATCTGAAGTAAATTATTAATATTACTGCATTTGAAAAGAATCCAAACACATATCTTTAATATAGCTACCATATTTTATTTACAGAGGACTTTTAAGAGGCTTTCTCTTCACTGTTTGCTTAGATTAGTAAATTGACAAGATGGACTCAGTTATGTTCTTTTGGGATCAAGGGCAGCACAGCAATACTAAAGTTAAGTGGTGTTCTACAAGACAAACAGGCAGCAGAGGCTTAATGTGCCTCGTGAGAACCATGAGCAACTACACAGGATTTCCAAGGCTGCCCAGCCTCCTCACTGAGCAAGTGTGACATGCCCCTGCCCCTCTTCTATTCTAGCCATGCAAGGTCTTCTCTGTGATACAGTCTCCCAATGGTTCCTATAATCTCATGCATTGTCAAGAGCAACTAAGCAAAGAAACCAAGCCCTCAAGATTACACAGTTCAACAAGTTCACACTTCCTATTATGGCAACCACCTAATCCCTGGACTGCAAGAGGGGTTATCATACATAGGACTGTGTTTGATCAATATGTAATTGTCCAAAAGGCATCATGCCCATCCTTATATTTCCCTCCAAAGACCTCAGGATGCCTGGTACTATACTGGTACACATAAATTTAACCCAAGATTTGACATGCAGGTCCATGAATGAGATAGAGTGGAGACAGCCCAGTAACATCACAAGCAGTGGCTGGAGATCTAGCCATTTGACATTTGACTCTTGGCTTATTTTTATTGGCTGCTCTGACACCTGACAGCTCAACTGGGTCAGCTCAACTTCTCAGCTGAGCATAGACAGTTGACCCTAGAGGACACTGTATATGCTGTGTCGGTGCCCTGTTCATGAAATAGCTCCAATACATTCCCTCTGAGGTTATACTTGTGCCTTTTGTGAAGAGATACACACACACACACACACACACACACACACACACACACACACCACAAACACACACCCCACCTTTTAAACTTAAATTAGCCAAAGCCACTTGTAGTTAAAAGCCAAGGAAGGTCATGAAAAGACTAGAGAAAATTAGAGTGTGAAGACAGAGAAAAGAAAGAAGTGATATGATTGACATGTACAATCTGGAGACTTTGGAGAAATGGGCTCCAGAGGTCATTCCAATCAACTGTTCTGCAATAGGAGTTGGATATACTTAAGAGTATACGGCACAGGCAAAGATGGAGAGATGTTGTTACTGAGATTTGGACAGGTGCGAGAATTGGTATGTCAAGGTAAATTATTGGATGACTCCATCCTTTCTAACAAGCAGGAAGTGTTGTCAAGAACACAAGAGAGTAACACTGTAAATAAACTGCACCCTTACATAGCTGCTGTGGAGCACTACACCCTTACATAGCTGCTGTGGAGCACTACAACCTTACATAACTGCTGGGGTGCACTCTGGGACTGCCTGAACAGAGGGACTCATTGTTATAGGAGAAGAGGATGATACCAGACAGCCTGAGAGCGAGACATAGTCCAGCTAAACATTTAACTTGGGCTATTTCATTAACTTTATTAAAATCTTTTTGGTTAAATGTGTCCTTTGTTCTAAGTGTCAATTCTGAGATTTAAAAGAATACCAAACTAAAACCACATTTACTGGGTTGGAAACTGTCAAAAATTAGAAAAATAAAATAAAATACAATAAGTAAACTTTTGAGAAAATATTTTATTGAAAATATATTGAAACCTTTCAATAGTATTGAGACAGGATTTTTCTGTGTAGTCTTGGCTGTCTTGGCACTCACTCTGTAGACCAGCTGACCTCAAACTCACAGATACCTGCTTGCCTCTGCCTCCTGAGTGCTAGGATTAAAGGCATTCACCACCACCACCCAGCTTCAAATCTTTAAAAAAAAATTCTGATTTTTTTTTTGGTAATGTTTGAGACTTAAGCCAGAGCTTGGATATGCTAAGCAAGTTTTCTACCACTGAGTGAGAGCCCTAGCCCTAAATATTTATGTGTACATATACAAAAAGTTTAAATTAAGTTACTTTCTATGGTGTGTGTGTGGGGGGGGTGGTAGTGTATCCCTCACATACTACTGGCTATCAAACAAACAAACAACAAAACCATGCCAACCAAGTGGAGGTGCACTGGCTGGGTCCCTGTGTGAACCTGACACAAGCTAGAATCATCAGAGAGGAAGGAGCCTCAGTTGAGGAAAAGCCTTGATGAGATCCAGCTGTAAGGCATTTTCTCCTTTAGTGACAAATGGGGGAGGACCCAGCCTTTGATCCTGGGTTCTATAAGCAGATAGGCTGAGCAAGCCATGAGGAGCAAGCCAGTAAGCAGCTCACCTTCATGACCTCTGCATCAGTTCCTGCTTCCAGAATCCTGCCCTGTTGGAATTCCTGTCCTGACATTTTTCAGTGATGAACATGGTAAAACCATATTACCAAGGAGGCCATGTATTTGAACATACATGAAGAAATCAAGCTGGTCCTGACCCAGAATTTTCATCCCTACTGGATATCTACCTTTTGTCTGCTGGAAGGTACTATGCACTTTAGGGGTGAGGGTGGGGGAACAACTAATGGTCTTAGCCAGCTGTGAGCTCTGTGAGCTACAGTAAAGACCAGACTGGCTAGATGTGCCCACTGGTACAACTGTTGTGGGAAAAACTAACCACTTTCTCATTGGATTTAAGGACATTTCACAGGAAGAAAATAAATCCAGGTCCTGTAAACAGCAGGAACTCATGGCTGGGCAGGTCATATGCCCTAGGGAAGAAGCTACTACATTATACAATTAAATGGACAGAATACTAAACCACTCCTAAATATGTATCATTAGATGCAAAGATTAGCAGATCTTTCCACCCTCCTCAGAGAAGCTCCTTTTTGCAGTAAATGGTGATAAATGTTCAGGCTCTTAGCTGGTGGATGAGCACAGAATAGGAGACTGCAGAATACTCAGCCCTAAATGTGACATCCGTGCCACATCCCTTTCCTGAAAGGCTCAGGCATCATCATGGGAGATGAGTTGGAAAGATGGTAAAAGCCAGGGGTAATGAATGGAAGATTGCTGAGAAACAGTGTGTTCTGGACATGGCAGGGCCTCTGTATACACAAGCTCACAATAGCTTGAATACATGAACTTGACCTACACAAGATCTAACCAGCCAAGACCCCAGTATGGATAAGAGAGGGTCTCAAAAGTCCGGTTTTTACCCCAGGAGCTGTGGGCAAATGATGGCTGCTAGGAGACAAAGAGGGGTAGTTTCCTTCAGGAACTTGGCACAATAGACTACCTATGCTCCGTTGAATGATCCTACAGCTATGCTCGTCCTGGCACCACAAACTGACCCTGTGGGGTTTAAAGAGAGCACGTAAATTTGGGAAGGAGAGTGTGGTGATAGGGATATGGAAAAAGTTAGAAGGGAGAGGATTTAATCAAAACACATTATTATATATGTGTATAAAATTCTCAAACAGAAAACTCAAATAAAATAACTATTTCATCATGGTGGGAGAAGAAAAGAAAAAGCAATTTGATTTGAATAACAATTGTCTTAATTTTGTCTTGTATAAAACTGAAGTACATATAAATGGCCAGCAGAGGGAGTCAAAACCATGTGTGTGCTTTGTGAGTTTTGTTTTGATTTTTTTGTTTGTTTGTTTTGTTTTTCTCCTTTTTTTTTCTTTATAGTTTTAAGGGAGGGAATTTTTAAAAATTAGAAAATAAAAGATCCATACCTCTTCTAGAATCTATACTAAAAATTATGTAAATCATATTGTTAATGCCGCTCAGCTGCTAGTACTGTATGGACAAATATACAGGTGAATGAAAACTCTCAATATGAATCAATTCAATGAAAAAACAAAAACAAAAGCCTCCCTTCTCTTTCTTATTCTCTCTTTCTTTCTCAGAGGTTGTTAAGAGAACATAAACTATCCCAAATCAATGCAAATTCTATTATATTCCAGAACCTTTTCCAACGCAGGAAACACCTGGTTACAGATGTGTTATAAGGACATGGAAGGCCCTTCTACTCCTTCGTTTTGGTCATAGGTTTATCTCAGGAGTAAGTTGTAGAGATTAGATGAATTAATTTGATGCAACTACCAACAAGTGTCTGTTAGGGTAGGGTAGCGTGTCTCTTATTTAAACAAATCCAACCCTGACCAGCCAAAGAAGGAAGGAATTTACTGTGGTGCCAGATCCATACTATGCATTCAATAATTTAATTAAAATTCTAAGAAACAGTTATTAAGAAAAAGAAGAAAAAATACGTTTTGTAGAGCTTCATTTATTCATTTGAGAAAACTCAGATAAAATGTGTAATTCCTAGAAAACATTACTGTCTGAAAGACAGTAGAATATGAATATTTTAAGAGTGAGCATATTACCTCAAATATTTTTATATAAAGCTGATTCTAGCAGCCATCAATTACCAATAGCTCCGAGCTAGGGATGAGACTTTGTGAGTTCCTTGCATGTCCATGTAAGGGAAGGGGGTAGGGAGGAGAGGAGGGAATGAGGGGGATGAGAAGAAGAGAGAGGAGAGAGAAGAAAAGATAGAAGAAACCAGGCTTGAAGAGCCCTAAATGTCTTTATTGGTAAGTTTCAACAAACCTCATTTAAGGGTGAAATTCTTTATCTGAAACAAAGCCTTCTAGAGAAGAAAGATAGACAGTAACTCCAGCCCCTTTCATGACACCAAAGCCATTTCCAGAAAGATCCAGGAGAGTTGCTTTTTTCTGTTCTTCTCATCAAGTTCAGCTAATCACAGTGGACACTAGAAACAAACCAAATCAGAGATGAAAAGCAGGCAGCAGGCTGGGAACGTGAATATGCAGATGCACAGAAGTAGGTTCTCTGGGTCTTTTTGTTTGTATCTGTTGTTTGTATGGCACCCATGCCTGGATATTTGAAGGCTGACTAATGGAGACACCAGCAATTCAGAAATGCCAAGTGCTCATGAAAGGCCCCCAGTAGCATGGCTTTTGCAGCCAAAGGGCCAAGAAAGGAGCAGCTAGCCCTACAAGAAAGAACGCTTGTAGAGCCCAGCCCTCAATGCTAGCCAAGGGCCATAGGAAATACTGTCCTTGCTCTCCCTCCAGCTGAGTAGGGAAGTGGGGACCTTCTACCCTGGTCATACTGTGCCAAGGTTCCTCAACAGGACAGATCTATACCAAGATATCTTAAATACTTGGAGAGACCCAGATACTCTAGTTGAAGGGGAATAATTAGATGTCAGATCTCTTCAGAACCACAGAGCCCAGGGGAAAGTCTTAAATGGGAAAGGAAAGAATTGGTATACTCCTATGGGACTATGTTCTGGTGCATTGTAAACATTTGTCCCTCCTTCTGGTTTAATAAAACTCTGAAAGTCAGAAAGCAGACAGGAAGTGTGCGTGGGGCTACCACACTAAGAAAACTCTAGGAAGAGGAAGAGTTGAGAGAGACACTAGCAGAGGAAAGAAGACTAGAATGCTGCTCTGAGAAAAGGTAATAAGCCACTTGGCTAACCATGGGTTAGTTTAAGAGTTAAGAGTTAGCAAGTTATATGTCTGAGCCATAGGCCAATCAGCATGAAAGCAATACAAGTTTCTCTGTGTTTCTTTGGAACTTTGGGAATGCTGGTCCAGATCTTGGGGCTAGTCCAGGCCAGAAACTTCATACTAGAATGTACTAAATTCTACCTGCAACCAAGAAATCTTTCAGAAAGGATGAGTAAACTCAAATCTTGTCTCCAGCAATTTTGCCCCACATGATTAGATTTTGTTGTGAAAGACTGGCTATATTCTCCCGAGATCAAGTCCAGAAAAGGTTAACCAACTTCCCATTCTGTGATTCAGCACAGTGACTTGGACGTCTGGACAGATCCTTAATGTAAAAAATTGAACACAATTTTTTTAGAAAGAAAGAAATGGTTGTCTCTGTTAGCAGAATACAGGTTACCACTACAGAGGACATTACAGAAACCAACAAAAGACCCTTCTACAATTAATAAGCTCAAGAAATGCGTAGTATATATGACAAATACACATAAAATCTGTTTTATGTTCATGTTTGCAGTGACTACTATTCTTTAAAGTACTGTTTTATGTACAGCTGCTCAGAAAAGCAAAACATGGTTATAAATCTAACACTGCATACCCCAACATTTTTGGCTCCTAACTTCAGAGTGATGATCAGGGAAATTAAGAAAATTTTAAGTAAATGAAAAGGTATACCACATTTATGGATTGAGTGACTCAAATGCAAATCCCCAACAATAAAGATTTGAAGATTTAATAGTATACCTGGCTAAACTCTTTCAGAGCATATACTTTGTAAAATGTATTTGGAAGGACAAATCTCTCCCATTGTGGTCCCACACCTATTTATAAAGTAACTACTCAGAGGCTTATATTAATTACCAATTGATTGGTCTATGGCTCTGGCTTCTTGCTAGCTAACTCTTGTATCTTAGTTCAATCCATTTCAATTAATCTATGTATTGCCATGTGGCTGGTAGCTTTCCAGTATTTTCACATCTTGCTTCTTGGGTGACTGGATCTCACCTCCCAGACTCCACCCTTCTTCTGTATCTCTGTTTAGATTTCCTGCCTGGCTGTAAGCTGTCTTACCATAGGCCAGAACAGCTTCTTTATTAACCAATGGAAGCAATATATGTTCACAGCACACAGAAAGACATCCCACATCACCCAGCCAAAACAATAACAACAAAATAACTTTTTAAAGAGGAAAACAAATGAGAATCCTTCTACCTAACTTTAAGTTTAAGCCATGGTGGTGCACTTCTGTAACCTCATACTGGGGATGGGTAAGACAGACATATATCTGGGGTTTGTTGGCCAGCCGGTTAAATCTAACCAACAAGCCTAAAGTCTCAATGAGGGACACTGTCTCAAAAACAAGGTGGATGGCTCCTGAGGAATGATATCTGAGCTTGACCTCTGGCCTCCATGTGCATGCACACATATGTATGTGTATACCTACACCAGTATACATGCACATATACTCACGAAAAATAACTTAATGCAACTGAAAAGTGAAAAAGTAATTACAACATTTTCTTTTGTTAAACCAAGTGTAAGCATTAGATAGTAGAGAGCATGTTCCTTGTTCAACACAAGGGTGATGAGTCATCTCACTTTCTTCTACTCTGAAACAGAGTTTCAGGAAATCTGAGAAGCTGTAGGGAATTTCCTAGATCAAACTATACATTAGGGATGAAGGCTACTTACTTAAGTTAGAACATGTAGAACTCTGTCCTGAATAACCTTACAAGTACCATTTGCTTTTGCAGATACTATGCATGGAGCAGGAAAGAAAAAGAAACTGAATGAGAAGAAAAGCTATGAAGATTCTACAAATTATGTTACACAAGCATATGAGCTTAATCAGAAGCAGGGGCTGCCTGCCTGGCAAGTGGCTAGTTGCTGTGGTGATGCATTGTGTAGGTACTAAAGAAATAAAGTTTGCCTTAAGATCAGAGGACAGAGCCAGCCACAGAGTTAGCCATAGGGGTCAAGGAGTGGTAACACATGCCTTCAATCCTAGCACTTAGGAGACAGAGGCAGAGATTGGTCTTGATCTCTATGAGTTTAAGGCCAAACAGAACCAGGTAGTGGTGGCACACACCTTTAATCCCAGCACTAGGAAGGTTGAAGCAGGAAGTGACATGGCTGGGCAGAGAAAGGTATATAAGGCAGGAGGAGACAGAGTTGCCCCCTTCCATTTCCTCTTGTGGTTTACTGACCCTATTCAATCTGAGGATTTGTTGAGACAGGATCTACCTTTTTCAGCCTAAGCAGATGGATAGGTGAGAAGTGGCTGTGGCTTGTTCCTCTACCCATACACCCCAAGAAGCATCTCTGGCACTGCAGTCAATGTAAAAGGAACCCTTAAATTAAGTAGCAAATGGCAAACAGCCCAACAATGAAGACTTGTTCATGGAGATGTTTAAACGTTTCTAAGACACTATAGAAACACTACATATCTAAGTTGGCACTGTTCCCTTTCCAAGAAAGCAAAAAGACCTGTAAGTGGGAGAGTTCAATGATGTCACAATGATGAACAACCCAAGGTGGCATTGGTGCTGAGGAGGCACAGCAGGTCATAGTTGACACTATGAGGACATTCTTTCATTCTTACAAATTAGTGTCCCACAAAGCTGTCATGCAAATTGGTGCGGCACAGCCTTCCAGTTCAAAATCTTTGCATAAATGTTCTCAGGGTGACTTGTCTAAATCCTTCAGCATGGGCCAGTTTATATTCAAATGGTCCACGTGAATTCGTTTTCCTTACAATTCCTATACATATTCATGAGACACACCATCAGCATAGAATGATAGCAAAGCAGAAAAGAGAAAAACCCCATTACACCAAGGAGACAATTTCCTTGGTTAAGGCAATCAGACCATGCAACCAAATTCCCTATTAATCTGAATTCATATCAAGTAGCTAATGAGCTTTGGTCACCCCGTGATAAAAATTAGATATTTGCAAAATGAGTTCCTGACAAGTCACATAAATTTGTTTCTGCAGTACTCATTTAGTGAGTGGTGTGATTAGGAAGATTTTTCAAAAAGCCCTTCAGTTGGCATTTGATCAAGATGAACGAGATAAACCTGACTTCTAAAACCATATTTCATAAACCCATTTCTAAAATAGGTTTCTAAAATCCGCATCATGCTTTACTCAGCCTCGTACAAGTAGCAGGCAATGTCTGCTTAGTAACTGCTGCTCTTTTGCTTTATTTTGAGATTTGCTCGGAAAGCTGTGAACATAACCTGCCAATACACTTACTGAGACAGTGCATTTAAAGCCAAATTACCTTGTTGCTTAAGAGTGAGTGATAAGAGAAGAGACTAGGGCCACTTTGTGTTTAGTATAAGAATGGAGATGGGTAGCATTAGCAGGATTTTCCACACTCACCATAAGGAAGCTGGTTTAAAGAAACAGATGCCTGAGGCCTGAGTTCTGGAAGTTCAAATTTTGGAGGATGAGGGGAGACTAAGGAATTGATGTTACTAAATCCACTTGCATGTGTTTTAGGGACTAGCCAGTTTTGAATGTTGTGTTATCAAAGAGGGAATGCCTTTAGTGTTAAAATCGGGGTTGGGCTGGAGATACAATGCAGTTGATAGGAAGCTTTCGAGCATGACAGGGTCAATCCCCAGCCATGTATACTGACACACTGTTTAATACCAGCACTCAGGAGATAGAGGCAGAAGAAGCTTGTAGGGACTTTTAGGCCTGCCTGAGCTGTATAAAATTCTGTCTCAAACAAATACGGGGTTTGCCAGCTCTTCGGTATGTTTTCATTGAAGTCAATTTAATTCCCTAGGGCCACATCTCCTCAGTTGTAAACACAGAATGCAAAAAAACAAAAATGAAAATGATTGAAGACCATAAACTCCATTAAGGTAGGAAGAAGGTAGATTTTGGATGGTGCTCTGTTTCTGGATCTAGCTCAGTGTCTGGAACAGATTAACTTTAGCTCAGTGTTGCTTAGCCATTCCCATGAGCTGAAACATCACATGATTCAAAGATAAATATGTCATACAGCACTACACTTGGTCCACTATTTAAAAAATAATTGTCATTCTCAAAATGAAAGACAATGCATCAAATGAAAAGGGCCTCCATTGTTATTGCTGCCCTCTGGGCTACACACTCCCAGTGAGCATTCAAAAACTATGACTTGGGTAATTTCACTTTCCATCCTTTTCCAAGGGTGTGACAATTAAAGGTCATGAACTAGAGACACTTGGCATAATGTTTGGCTCACAGTACTAGATGTTCCATAAAGGTGACTTGAGTGTAGCTCATTGATGAGACCTTCCTTAGAATGCACAAAGCCCTGGGTCTGACATGCAGTCACAAAAGAAACTGGAATCCAGAAAAGCCAATAAGCTCTGTGGGAAATAGTGCAGAAGATCTAGATTCTTTTGTTATGTGGACAGGAGTTTCATGGACACCACAAAATCTTTAGGATTTTTATACCAAAATATATTCTCAAGTAACAAGTCCAGAACTGTCAGAGTTTCTACTATGTGTATATTATACAGAAATAAGAATTTTTGAATAACTTTTGGAGAAAAAGAAACACCCCAAACCCAGTTTCTGATACTTTACATTTATTCAAAACAAGATATTCTTATTGGTTTAAAACCGTACCAAGTCACTAAGTCCCACTGTTTAAAGAAACACTTCCTGCCATTATGTATCTAATATAACTTAGTGATCTTCATACGTGGTCACTCACCCTGGCCAGTGGCATCAGCATCACCTGGAAATTTGTTTCAAATGTGAATTCTTAGTCATATCAAACATCATAAGTTAATAACTGGGGATGTAAGAGCCCTCTGGACAATAACCAGAAGAGGAAACTCTAACTTAAAACAAGATGGGTAAATAATAAATTAGGTGCTAGAGATAGCTCAGACATTTAGAGCACAACTGAAGGACCCGGGTTTCATTCTCAGCACTGATCTCACTGATTTCGAGTGGTTCATAATGGCCAGTAACTCCAGCTCCAGGGAAGCCAATGTCTCTGGTCTCTGTAGGCACCTGCACTCATGTATATGAGCTCACACAAAGACACACACACACACACACACACACACAGATGACATGAGAGGGGGGAAGGAAGGGGGAAGAGGAGGAGGAAAGGAGGGGAGGGAAAATAAAGACAATAAACAATAAATATTTAAAAAGTTAGTTAAAAGGAGGATGAAGTCATTGGCTAGACACCACCGATGGTTTGTCAGAACTGAGACAATTACATCACGTGTTCAGTCACCTGCTAATCCATACATTCACATAGCAATCATACAAGCCACTATGCAAATTAATGAAGGCCAATTTCCTTTAAAAAAAAATCCTGGAATACTGATCCTGTAAGGAAACACGTAAATCACTGACTTTTAGCATATTCAAGTCTTTGCTTCTTACTTTAACAAACTAACATAAAATTTAGTAAAATACAAATGTTTGGTAATAGAAATATTATCATTATCAAATTTAAGGTTAACATCAAAATACAAACAATAAAAAATAAATCTAAAGATGCAGTACAAAGGCACAATGTTGCTTTTCTTAGTTATGTACGACATTCTATGCGAAATGTAGTACATAGTTATGGTTGTATGTTCTAGGTAATAGTTTTTAGATGCAGTGTTCTGCAAATCTTAAAACTGTGGTATTCTCAACCAGACACCCTGAGGAGGAAGAGGTGTGACTTCAAGGCAGAGCTGAGACTTGTACTAAAGAGCAGGACTGATTGTCCATTCCTGCAGCCTTTGGTCTTATGGTTGTATGTTCTAGGTAATAGTTTTTAGATGCAGTGTTCTGCAAATCTTAAAACTGTGGTATTCTCAACCAGACACCCTGAGGAGGAAGAGGTGTGACTTCAAGGCAGAGCTGAGACTTGTACTAAAGAGCAGGACTGATTGTCCATTCCTGCAGCCTTTGGTCATGCATGACCACACGCAGATGTATGTATACAATAAAAATCAAGAAACAGAAGCCAGTCATGATATACCAGAATGATCAGAACTTGGGAGGCTAAGGAAAGAGATTGCTATAAGTTCGAAGCAAGCCTGAGCTACAGAATAAGACCCGGTCTCAAAACATGCAAACATATGAGTGCAAGGGAAGGAGGGGGAGAGGGAAGGAGGGAGGGCAGAAGGGAGGGAGGGACGCAGAGTATCTAGAGAGTGTATCTAGACAGTGTTTATGCATAATATCTTCTAGTCAGGAACACTAAATGGCAAAGAGCTGATGACCTCTCCAGATTCGGTGACAATGGCATCATAAACCCAGCGACGGTTGCATCGGCACTCAGGCCCACATTTGTTGGAGTTGCACTTGGGACAAGGGTAGAAGCAGCCCAGGCAGTTCTTCTCCAAACAGTCACACAGGTCCATGTCATTACAGATTAGCCTGCCACTTTTGTCATACTTCTTCATAACTCTGCAAAGAAAAAATAGCATGAATGAGCCAGCACGGCTGTTCTCACCATGGCAAAGAGACTATTGCACAGCACCATCCTGTGCATGATCCTTCTACTCCCAGGGAACCATGTCTCCCCATATTGAGTGGCAGTGATGACCTGGTACAGTCGGCCAGTGTGTGCAGCCAGACTTATTGCTGAGAGAAGCCTAGCTGTCCAGCACTTCTGGGGTATGTAATCATCCATCTAAGAACACTGGAATTGCTAACTAAAGCTTCCTGCTACAATGGTTCTATATATCTTTTAAAATAACATATTGATGGTATTTTTCTGTGGGGGTTCTCTGTAGATATCATGGCCAGTATAGTGTCGATCTGTGTGAGACAAGAAGGAAGTCTGGTTCACTAGTCAGTAGCTGGCATTGGTTCAATTTTCTAGAGTCTGACACCAAGCAGTTTATTTAAGGAGAGTACAATTTGGAAAAAAGTTTCCTGGTACAACATCATCCTATGTGCACAATAAGGTGTAAGGCATAATTAATTACTCTGAAACTCTTTTCAAAATACAAGTCACCTCTTCCATGAAGATGTGCTTCTATAGATAGACTACATGTGTTATATTAAGGGCCTGGGAGGAGCTGGCATGGTCTTTGTGATACAGATAGTGCAGAGGTCACCAGGCTATTAACTACATCCACTTCCAGCCTTCTGGTGGATAACAGGTATACATTCCTTCCATTAAAGAGACAATCCTGCATGTTTAACATTTCTGGTTTCCCCCGTGTTTATCTGTAACCACAAGGACTACATACCTTCTACATTTTTCTACTACTTTTATAATCTTTTTTCTCTTAAAAGTACTCTAACAGGGTCTGGAGAGATAGCTCAGAGGAGGTTAAGAGCACTGATTGTTCTTCCAGAGATCCTGAGTTCAAGTCCCAACAACCACATGGTGGCTCACAACCATCTATAATGACATCTGGTACCCTCTTCTGTATACTGTATACATAATAAATAAATAATAAATCTTCTTTAAAAAGTACTCTAGCAAAAACTACTACATTTCTTAGTGACTAAAGACAAGGACTACCAGTTACTACACTGTAATCATTAAAGGGGAAAACATATTGGCAAAGGTTCCAGGTGACTTTTCTTCTGTTTCTTTGACTATTTTACCCCCAGTGTGGATAGAGAATGCAAATAATCAAAGAAGCAAGAGTTTGCATTATAAGGCCCCAATGAGGGCAAAATGTTCAGTGCCAGAGGGCAGTACTTCAGACCTTAGGGCCCCACACTTTCTCTGTCCACCTCTGTAGCATGCATGGGATGAAAAACTTTTACAAGAACTTTACCACCCACTCAAAACGAAACTACTTCCAATATATCCTTCAAAACAGATCATCTAGAAAGCCTTGGGAAGAGCTTATATATCTTATCATCATGAGCTCCAAAGGCTGGCATTTCAGTCATGTGGTCACAGTGCTGTGGAAGAATCCTTCGGTACACCATGAATATGTATTACTTCATTCGTTAATAAAAAGGTGACAAGCCAGTAGCCAGGCAGGAAGTATAAGTGGGAAAGCCAGATACAGGGGACTCTGGGAGAAGGAAGGGCAGTCAGAGGAGTCTCCAGCCAAACGCAGAAGAAACAGGAGATGAATGTGCCATGTTAATAAGGTATCACCATATGGCAGAGCATAAATAAAAAATATGGATTAACTTAAAATGTAAGAGCTAGTTAGTAATAAGCCTGAGCTATTGGCTGAGCATTTATAATTAATATCAGCCTCAGTGTGTTTATTTGGAAGTGACTGTGGGACAGGAAAACTCCACCCACAACAGTGGGTATCTCTGATCCTTTGTTCCCAAGCCTAACACCTCCTCTCCTCCTGTTCAGTTGAAGTCATGCAGTTTCTTCCTTTACCTCTGTCCTATAAAAGTAAGAAAGGGTAAGGAACTGCCTTGTGATCACACATTAGCAGGAATGCCTTCTAATTAAGATACTTAATATGTGTGACTTTATCAATATTTTGTTTATGGTTTGCTTAATATGTGTATATGATTGTTTAAAAATTATTCATGTATAGGGATGGAGAGATGGCTCAGTGTTTAATTAGGAGCACATACTGTTCTTCCATAGGACTGGAGTTCAATTCCCAGCATCCATATAGGATAGTTCATAACTACCTGTAACTATGTAATGTCAGGGAGGAGATCTGATGCCTCTGGGTCCTGTGAGCACCTGCATTCACATACTCAATTAAAAATGATACATATATAACATTTATGTCTATGCAAGAGAGAAATGATGTAATTATTGTATTGTAATGTCATTTTTTCTTAATGAGAATTAGCTGAATTTTTATTTTAAAAGTAACTTTATAAGATCAGTACAAATACATACCATATTTTATACATAAAATGAACAGAAATTATAATCAAAATATATGAGAAAAGAATCTATTTTCAATAAAAGGGGAAAAGGCTCAGTTTTCACTCCTGTTTCATATAAATAATTTAAAAATTTGCATGTATGCCTGAGTATAATGCCATATATGTGGACATCTCCTCCCTGCAAAACCAGAAAATGGAGTCATATTCCCTACAGCTGGATTTGCAGGCAGTTGTGAGCTGCCCGAGGTGGGTGTTCAAGCACCCTGGAAAAAAGGAAGCATTCCTCACTGCTGAGCCATTCATGCAGTTCCCTTCTGGGAAATGTATTTTTTCCCCTGTTATGCTATAGTTGGAATCCAGGACTTTGTGCATGCTAGCCAAAAGCTCCATCACTGGGTTACAACTTCAGTCATTGTATATTCCAATGTATTAGTGGTCCTTGTATTTAATGATAGTATAGTACCCACTTAATATTCTGAATCTATTCCTATGATTACATTATTTTTCCTTTTAATGATATCTTTTTGTTATATTTAGCCAACTTTTCTACTAAAGATATTATTTTAGTACAATGCCCTTAAAAAAGGGAGGAGATCTTTAATTTGAGATTTAGATTACCCCAACATACAGAGAAAAAACAGAGAAAGAGAGAGAGAGTCCCTAAGTAACTCAAGCTGACTTTGAACTTAGAATCTTTCTGCCTCTGCATCCAACTTCTGGCATTCCAGGCACATGCCACCTTGTTCTTAACACCATTGCCTATTTCTTAAAGATACAAATATCCAGACATATGGGTCTTAAATGTACTATAGAAGAAATTTATGAAATCATAACAAGATTTAACTTGCAATTACTTTGCTTTAAAAGCAAGGAGAATGAATGCATGCCATTTTTAACCCCATAAATTAAATATTTCATGACCTTACTTGTTCTTCCCAGAAAAATATTCATTCATCTTTGACATCCTTGCTTTCTTTTTCTGCTGCCTTGTCTCAGGGTTAAAATCTGCCACCTGTGGTCCAGGGTTTTGAAATGCCAAGCATTTTAGCTGTCGTTCTATCTGTTGCTGTGAAGTGAACAAAATGTTTTAGTAGTTTCATTCATTTTTCATTCTTCCAAAGCGGACTGTCTACAGCTCTTATCAAAACAGGGTGGAAATGTGTTTGCTTCATAAGGAAAAGTCAATAGTTTGATCTGATTAAGTTTCAAAAGGTGATACATTCTCAAATTAGGCCATTCTTTCTACATACAGAGTATAAAGTACATATAATGAAACTGTGGGAAAGAATATAGAGAGAACAGTAGACTTATTTACACCTGGAAAACACCTGCCAACCTTGAAAACCTGATTGGGATAAACACCAGAATTGCCTTGGAAAGTGGGCCTGAGGACAGAGAAGTAATGGTCCTTCCTCAGCCATCACAGAAGAAGTTCCTATATAATGTCAAAGGCACATGAAGCCAAAGCACACATCCTCCTTCTCACCCTACTCTAGCCTCTGGAATGGGTCTCAAAGCCTTTGCCTTTCCTGGCCTGCACACACCATCAGGCTTCAATACAGACAGTACCACTGAAGGTGCACTAGCAATCAAAGTCAGATTGAAGCAAGAAGAGACTTGCTAGGAAAAAATTCTAGACGTTAGGGAAAATTCCCAAAAGTTTTTGTTTGGGAAATTTTTATATTTAGAAATAAAATGAAATCTGATCGTGAAGACAAGAAACAAGACCTTTCAACCAAAACATGATGACGTGAAACTAGAGAGATAGGTCGGTGGTTAAGAGCCCTTGTTGCCCTTGCAGAGGACAGAGTCCTAGTCCCAGAACCTATGTGATGGCTCACAATCATCATAACACCAGTTACAAGGGTCCCAAGAGCATCCTCTGGCCTTTGCAGGCACCAGGTACATGCACAGCCAAACATTCACTTATTCAACAAAATAAAAAAGGGGCTTTTGTTATGCTATCATTGTTTCTTTGAGACCACTCCCACTCTATATTAGGCCAACCTAGAACTCACTATGCAACTCAAGTTGGCCTTGAACTTGTGACAATCCTCCTGCCAGTGTAAGAATATTTCCTAAACATGTCACACACAAGTCAGAGGGAGAAAAAAAAAAAGAAAATAAGCTGGGTAATCTGAAAGATAGAGGCTGGAGTACACTGGAAATGCAATTCCTAGAAACAAAAAAATGATGTGGATGTCTTTCTGTACTTAAACCTTCCTTTTGATTAGACAGAAAAGGGGAAGTGATGTGGGATGTCTTTCTGTGTGCTGTGAATATGCTTTATTACCATTGGTTAATAATGAGATTGTTTTGACCTATTGCAAGACAGCTTAGAGGCAGGCAGGGAAATCAGGCAAAGATGGGAGAAGAGGGAAGTCTGGGAGATATGATCCAGTGGCCCAAGAAGCAAGATGGGAAAGTACCAGTAAGCCACTGGTCACATAGCAATGCATAGATTAATAGAAATGGGTTAAATTGTAGGAGCTAGTTGGTAATGAGTCTGAGCCATTAGGCCAAACAGTTTGTAATTAAGCCTCTGAGTACTTATTTCATAAGCAGCTGTGAAATGGCAGGTAGAAGAGATTCCTTCTGACCGCAGGCCTGGATGGGTCAGAAAACTTTCAGCTACACAAAAGGGACACGGGCAATGTAGCAGATAGACTTTTTGCAGCTTAGCTAGTCCAGGTAGTCTATTTAGAATAATAGAAACATTTTTTAAGTTTCATCTTGACAGGGGGAGTGGGGATGTGTGGGTTTGTTTTGCAGACGTACCCTAGGAA
The DNA here is from genome assembly GCA_004025045.1 of Sigmodon hispidus. Lineage (NCBI taxonomy): Eukaryota > Metazoa > Chordata > Mammalia > Rodentia > Cricetidae > Sigmodon > Sigmodon hispidus. The sequence goes on along the minus strand of PVIH01006761.1, from coordinate 59,459 downwards.
GCAGCTCTAGGACTCTGGTTTAGCTGTTAAAGGCGGCACTCTAACCCTGTTCTCAGTCACACAGCAAGGACTCAGGAACCAGCACCGCAGATGAGGCTTCTGCTGTTCAACGCTTGGCTCTGTCCATCATCAACTATGTAAATTGAACAAATTCTTGCCTTCTAAGCCTCAGCAGTTCATTTTTTGTAAAACAAGACTATTACCGTCTTGTGATAAGATGTGGCTGAGTCAATATACATAAAGCATTTAGAGCCACAACATAGTAAGAAAAGGCAAATTTGTTAACTACATAAAAGATCTGACTAGACTCTTTACAAGTATTCTGTTGTGAGGACAAGACTTTGTTACATGGATCACTAGGCTAACTGTAAGGAACACAGAAAATGGGAAATTCGTCAGACAATCCCAACTGCCAAAGAACAAGCTTGTTTCTTGTGAAGTCCTGATGTCTGACCTGCTGTCATACCCACAGCCATCTCAGATGCCCCGTGCTAGAAGCCCAACAAATAACACAGAATCATGAAACCTCTGTGCTGTACCAGTTGCTTTTGTCCAATCTGACTGCTTTTCTCTGACAACAATTGATTCGTGGATTCTTCTTGAGTGGAGATGTTCTTGTGGGACAGTTCACTCATTTTGACCACTAAAAAGGCAAGTGGAAAAAAAATGAGACACATTAATATCATATACATCAGTGTTTCATTTTAGGATTTTCCTTTGATCTCCTTCTGGGTTGTTTTTACATTCAAAGCCAGACTAGATGAGAAAGTCCTGCTCCTTCTCCGAGTTCCTCATAACCATCAGCCTCTTACTTCCCATGACCACCTTCATGATATTTTTCTCTCCTAGATGCTCCCCTGATAAATAAATCACTTGCACTTTTAATCATTCTTAGTATCTTGGGTGGCTCTGGAACAGACAACACTACAGACCAACCCTCTTGTTTAAGAAGAATGAATTATTCATTTTTTTTCCTTGCTGCTTATTCTTTTGAGGGGACAAAAAGTAAGATATGCAAATACCATGTACCCCATCCCTAGTAATTGTAAAACTTATATCTGTTCTCACAGCTTCTGCTAGAGCCAATTGGCTATGGGGGTGCCTGTGGAAATTTCCTTTATTTTGTTAATTGGTATGAGAAGCCATCCATGATGGGTGGCACTATTCCCTAGGCAATAGATCCTGAACTGTAAAAGAGGAAAGAGAGCAAGAAGCTGTCTAATCCTCGACTGTGTATGTAATGTGACCCTGAGCCTCAAGCTCCTACCATTATAACCTCCCTAAACTGGTGAACAGACTGTATGTAACCTGGACTTGCAAGCTAAAATAAGCGTTTTTCCCCCTAAATTACTTTTGCCAGATTATTTTTATCACACAACAGAAAAATCCCAACTACCCCCTCTAAATCAAGCTTTCTGATGTCTTTCTAACACAGCTTGAGCTAAATGCTAGTCATTGATCTTTTATATTACTGAGTTTCTAAAATGCCTGTGAATTATTTAAAAGCATTCAGCAATGAATCAGGATGCTGTTATGTGTGCATGATATCTTTGCGTACATGTGGGAGGTTAACCACAAACAACGCTGATCATATGTTCATGGTGCAGGGCTGATCTGTGGCATTCCAAAAGAAAAGGGTTGGAGAAGAAATGTTGACAATCTCATTTGCTTTCCTCAGCTCTCACCAGTTGCCTGTGCTGATTATGAGTTATTTCTTCCAAAGGAACCATGAGTTAACTCTGTTAAGTTGATTTGGATCATTTGGTACTAGCTCCTTGCCAACCACAGATACCTTATCAGTGGGTCTTTTGACATCTGGTCAACAACCTGGGGCTCTTCCCTCCTTTATGTTCCATGTTCTACTTCCCAACCTTAGGTAAGGAAATGATGCTGATTTTTTTTCTCTCCTATATATACTCTTCCTTTCCATCCCCTATGGGGTAATCCATCTTAAACACAACAGTGACTACAATGTGAGCAGTGGTAGTAGACACAGTGGCAACTCATCACCCCTTCACCAAGATGGCAGCCTGGCCGACTTTTAGACAGGTTTCTTTCTGGAATTTCCTTCCTTGAAGCATTTACTTAATCAAAACTTGGCAATCAGAAACCTGTCCTTTGTCCTTTAGCATCAGTCATTTCACAACATAACTGTCCTTCTCAAAGACCTGGAAACCACTCATTTAAATGTAATCATCAGGAAAGATAATGTCTTCTCTTCCATTCTACATGAGAGAACACGAGTCTAACTGTGAACAAAGACAACTACCAAATGCAGGTGGCCTTGTCAATGGGAAAGACATCTGCAAACTCAGAATTCACTCACTGTCCTTAACACACCCTACTTTCCAGCATCTCTTTGTACCCCAAGCTTCCCAGTACTTTTCTAGTACTATATTCTACCCACTATGAACCCGTTCACCTTCTGCTTCAAGGGAGTTGAGCTCAAACTGAATTTTGAGCTTTTTTTTTTTTTCAATAGCCTTGAATATTTTTCCGTGTATGTTCAAAAATTCCCTCCATGTTTGTCAACAAATGAATGGGTAATATGGTATATATACATGACAGAGTATTATCCAGTCACAAAGAAGAATCCAGATGTCATTTACAGGGGGGCAATGAGTGAAATTGGAGAACACAGAAAGATAAATATCAGTAGGTAAGAAAAGAGAAGGAGGAGAAGCAGAAAGGACAGAAAAGAAGACATGGCATGAGAGTAGATGAGAGAATAGTGGGCTAAAGGAAGGGAGTCAGAGGACAGAGTAGAGAAAAAAGGGGAAATGTAAAAGGGGTACTGGACTACTGCACTACATGGATATCTAGAGAAATACAGCAGTGAAGCCCATTCATTTGACTGTTAAAATAGGATTATCTTTTTAGTGAGGAACCAATCTAAGAGGGTAGGATTGCACTTTGTCCAAATCAGTTTTCTTCTTTGATACTGACATGCAATTTCAGATTTGTTCAAACAGCATGGCAGATTTTTTTTCCAACATGTGTGAAGAAAAAAATCATGTGAAGCTATTTTAAATTCACAGATTCCCTGATGAGTTCAAGATCACCCAGAGTTATATAGAGACTCTTCATAATCTGTGTAATTATAAACTCTCCGTTACAATGCCATTTTAGGACACCATGGAAAATATTAGAACAGGAAAATGAGACATATGTTCTCTTATCCAATCTGGTCATCTCTCTTTAGAACAGTTATCCAGGGGCTGGAGAGATGGCTCAGAGGTTAAGAGCACTGGTTGCTCTTCTAAATGTCCTGAGTTCAATTCCCAGCAAACACATGGTGGCTCACAACCATCTGTAATGAGATCTGGTGCCCTCTTCTGGCTTGCAGGCAAAACACTATATACATAATAAATAAATAAATAATCTTTTTTTTTTAAAAAAAAAAAAAAAAAAGAACAGTTTTCCATACTTGGTTTCCACCCTTGTTCATAGAACACATTCTGATCATGTTTATGTCCCTAAATAAGAAATTTTTAAATCTTACCTCTGTTAAAAGATCTTAGTTATTCCTCTATGCTTCCATGCCATATCCCTGGCATACCAGTGAAGGCCCCTCTAACAAGCCTAGACTCAGCATGCAGCATTGACCCAATGCTACTTATATCACAGCCACCACAGACTGTTCTCCTGTCTCTTTTACTTAACTGAAACCTTTCACTTTGAGTCCTGGGTCCTCTCCAATTCAACATGCTTTCCTGATTCATGAAGATTTCTTTCTCTCTGGGGCTTCACTTTTTGTTCTTTTTACTCTTTGCTCTTACTGTTTGGGGACCTCACCACCCAGCTCCCAAATAAATCACACACAAGGTCTTATTCTTACTTATAAATGCCCAGCCTTAGCTTGGCTAATTTCTAACCAGCTTTTCTTAATTTATCCCATCTACCTTTTGCTTCTGGGATTTTACTTTTCTTTATTTCTGTATATCTCTTCTTCTTATTCCATGTCTAGCTGTGTGGCTGGGTAACTGGCCTCTTCTTTTCTCACTCCTTGATCATTTCTTCCAAGATTTCTCATCCTGTTTATTCTCTCTGCCTGCCAGCCCTGCCTAGCCTCTCTCTCCTGCCTTGCTGTTCAACTCCGTATTAGACCATCAGGTATTTTAGACAGGCAACATAACACACTTTTACAGTGTTAAACAAATGCAACATATCTTTGCATCATTGAACAAATCTTTTACAGCATAAATGAGTGCAACACATCTTAAAATAATATTCCACAATATCCATTCAGAGATTCTTTTAAAGAATGTCCAAAAGTAACCTCAAAATCTCTATTTTTTTACATAATAAATATTCTTCCTTAAAGGAGATGTTTTTACAGGCAAGAGCTTTTCCTGAAATAGTATGAGATTCAAAATACATGAGAATAACTGATTTCTAATGAAACTCCTTCATGCAAAGCACTTATGCTAACTCATGAAATGTAGATCTCCATGAATAATCTAGGGGAGCAAAGCTGCTTTTGTGAGGTCTTATTTTCATTTTGTTGTTGTGATAAAACACTCTGATGAAAGCAACTTAGGGTTTCTGAAACACACACATAAAATATTAGGAGCCTCATCTAAGAATCTACTGTCACCATCCCCATCACCATGGTGATGGAAATGAAAGCTCACAGCTCAGTACTGTCCCAGATATGGGAGAAGCACATTTCTAAGCAAGGGGTTGGGCACACAGAAAACCCCCGAGTTATTATATTTGACTAAAAGAACAGAATATCAGTTTGACCAACATTACTTTGTCCTAGGATCATGTCTGATGAGTTATGAAAGATCTATAACAGGCCAAGTCCAAGCAAGGAGGCTTCTAGTCTCCTTACATAGACTACTGGAGCAGAGCCAGCTCAAGAGCGCTCAGCATAGGAAAGAGAACAGGATCCTGAGTGGGAATCACCCACCAGATCCACTAAGCTCATTGGGCAGTTCAGTCGACAGATTACTACAAAGAATACGGTCTTCTTGCAGGTAATATTTTCTTGCTTTATACATTCTGATTCAAATCCTGTGTCACCCTAGAGGCATGCATGTTTGAACATTCATTTTCTTCTAAGTCAGTTCAGTTTTTTTTTATTTATTTATTTTTGTTTTAGGTGAATTGGTGTTTTGCCTGCATGTATAACTGTGTAAGGGTGTCAGATCTTGGAATTACAGACAGTTGTCAGTTGCCATGTGGATGCTGGGACTTGAACTCGGATCCTCTGGAAGAACAGTAGGTGCTCTTAACCGCTGAGCCATCTCTCCAGCCCTTGTTTCTGTTTTTAAGACAGACTCTCACTCTATAACTCTGGCTTATCAAGAATGGCTTTGAACTCACTGAGATACATCTGCCTGCCTCTGCCTCTTCCTCCTTAGCACTGAGCTCAAAGGCATATGCTACCATGACCAGTTTTTAAATGTGCATTCTTATTTTGGCTAAGTCATTACTTTGGGAGAAGGTTTACATTTCACTTTACCCTCAGTAAACATAAAACTAGCACAAAGCCAGCACTCAGCAATACTGTGACTAGCCAGGTGTGGTGTCACAGACCTCAAAAGGCAGGTGGATCTCCATGAGTTCAAAGCTATCCCACTAAACATAGTAAGTTCTAGACTTGTCAAGACAACTTACTAATAGCTATATCATTCTAAAAATACACAAACACTCTAGGAAGTATGTGTTTTTTGACCTGAATCATAGTCACCATTTGTACAGGGGTATGGCTGAGGGAGGGGAAGCAACAGGAGAAGCACACAGAGACTCCTTAGAAAGGCCTGAAAGGGAGTCAGGAGGACACAATGAGGTCATTGTGAGTCCACCTCCTTCCAGACAGAGGATACATGGGGAAGAGGATTCCAACTAAGCACATAAGCCACATCTTACTTCAAGGTTGGATTCTGAAGCCAGTATACAAAACGTCATACTATACCATGTTTGAGCCACCAAAACAAGGTACCATCACTCCAAGGGCTGAGGGTACTGAGCATTTATCATTACAGTTCTGAAGGCTGCAAAGTTGAAGATCAAAGAGCCAACTGATTTTGAAATGGGTCTGTCTTCCTGAGCACACATGGCTGAGTCTTCTCATGACCTTGCCTTGGTGTATACACTGTGTAAATCAGAAATCTAAGTCACCCTCTTCTCATTCATTCATTCATTCATTCATTTATCTTGGTTGCTAAAGACAGGGTTTCTTTGTGTAGCCCTGGCTGTCCTAGAATTCACTCTGTAGACCAGATTGACCTCAAACTCAAGAGATCTGCCTGACTCTGCCTCCTGAGTGCTGGGATTAAAAGCCTGCACCACCACCGCCCTGCAGGCTCCCTCTTCCTATCAGAGGATGTATCCTCTTAGATTTGGTATTCCTTCAACTAACTTTACTCCCTAAACTATTTATCTCCAAATAAAGTCACATTGGAATTTGGTGTTCAACTCATTTATTCCATAGTTCAGTCCATTGCAGTCAAATTTACTCACTTAAATTATCCCTTTTGAAAAAGCTTCATTAGACTTGTACTAGATAGCCTTATATTTCTCTAGAAGAAGGGGCTAGATCTCCCTTCTTAGGTTCAGATCCAGCAGTGGCTAATTCTTGAGTCTTGATGGCTAAATCAAGATTTCAATCACACTTATCCTTAGGGTTCCTCCTTAGTGTATTACTTTTGTTGTTCCTGCGATAAAACACCTTTAGAAAAGCAACCTAAAGAAGGCAGGGCTTTTTTTATTTTTTATTTTTTATTTTTTTTTCTTGCTTACAGTTCAGAGGGATACGGCCCACTGCAGCAGGAATGTAAGTCGGAATGAGAGACAGCGGATGATGAGTATCTACAGTTAGGAAGCAGAGAAAGTAAACAGGAAGTAGGGCTAAGCTACAAAACCTCAAGGCCCGCCCCTATCGACTCACTTCCTCCACTGAGGCCCCCATCAACTAAAGACTCTGCAAACTTTCCATCAGCAACACCAGTTGGGGTGTAAGTGTTCAAACACATGAGCCACTGGGGAACAGGTTACAGTCAAACCACTGGGCATACACAGTTGATTTTATGAAAGCTGATTGTGTCTTGTCTAGGAAGAAATGAATGTTTAGCTCTGTTGGAAAGACATCCACAAGTCATCAAAGCAGGAAAAATGTTTGGCTTAAATGCCAGCCCCAGCATTGGCCCCTGTTTTCACTCAATATCAGATAAAGCCATTTGCTCAAAGGCGCTGTCTCTAAGAGTTCCCTGAAAGCTCTTCAGAGGTAAGAAGTGTACACATGCTCATACAGGAGAGTGGAACTATTTCTTTATCTCATTCTGTTATTAGCCTTGATTTCTGTCCTTGCTAAAAATAAGCCACTGCGGTAATTGGCCTGTGTCTGATTCTATAAAGAGCATTTTTTGGAAAAGGCAGTGCCTGGTGGTCAATTAATTTACTCCCTTGCCGATGCCTCCCAACAGAGTGAGCTCTTTTCAAAGCCACAAAACTGCCTATTAATCCCCTTTTTTAAAAATAGCAAAAAGCATCCATTGTCATGTGTCCATAAGAATTAAAAGCATTGAGCTGTTTTGGTGTCATATGTCTGTAATCTCAGGACTTAAAGGCTGACTTAGAAAGACAATTGTATTGAGTTCAAAGCCAGCCTGAGCTATAGTTAGTTCCTGGCAGGTCAGGACTATGGTATGAAACTCTCAAAAAAGCAAGGAAGTAAAAAACAAAACTAAAAGCAACTTTTGTTGTTAAAAAAGCAATTTTAGTTCTTCGGAAGCAACTGTACCAACAGATAACTAGAGATACTTTTGCTGTTTTCTACACCAAGCACACAAAGAGGGAGGGGGGAGAAGAGAGAGAGACAGAGAGAGAGACAGAGAGATCTGTAGCTCCATATAAAAGCAACCTAGTTATTTAAATTTATTTGAAAGTGTACTTAGCAGAGAATCTGGTAATCCAATAGTAGAATATTTCCACATAGTGTGTTTGCAGTCTTGCATCTGTTTAAAACCATCCACTACTATCACCACCAAAGTGTTGGTCTGGGTCAGTGACAGGTCACCAGCTGCAAGGACCTTATTTATGAAGCTGACCTGTTGGATTCTAAACCCAGTGCAAAACTCAATGACGAGTTAAGGATTATAAAAGATAGAAACTGTTTGCATGACCCACGAGTAGGAGAGGAAGACTCGGAGGAGACCAGACGACAGGACCATTTTCAGCATCATCCCTGTTTGTTTTGGTTTTTGGCTTTTGTTTTTGTTTTTTCCTTCTTTCTTATTTAAGCATGAAACACGATTGAGAAATTCTTAACAAATTAAACAAAAAAGGGAAGACCTACTTCAATAAATCTAGAAGTTGAAAGGTAAACATCATTTGATAACCCACAGAACCACATATCTCAGTGCTTAAGCATGAAGGGTCTTCCTCCCAGATCCCAACAGCCCTTTAATATTTATTTCTTAGTTTTCACTTAGTTTGACACCTCCCTCCCTCCACCCCAGAAATAAAGGTAAAGGAACTCGGATTGGCTCCCACTCTTAACACATAAACTGGGCAGTGTGTATTCAGAATGAGCACTCTCTGCCTGCTGTCTCTCTGCCTCTGATTTAACCTGCATTGTTAGTGAATCCCTGTTCAAAGGACCTGCCAGGTGTATTGTCCCCTGCCTGACCAAGCCAAAGAAGTAACTGGTAAATAGAAATACACGTACCTTTCAGAAGGATAAAAAGAAGGAAGGAACACGGGAAAGAAACAGAAACTGTTTTGTCTTGTCTCCTTTGTTTTGCTAGGAAACAATAGAACTCTCAAGGGGAAAATCATAAAGTCTCCCAAGTGTTTCTACAACTGAATGCTTGTGTAATAGTGGCTGGGGGAGGAGAAAAGGTGGAACACGGGTCTCTAGGTGTGTTACCTCTATCGCTGACCTCAAGTCAGTTCTAAAGTTCTCAGAGATCAGACAGTCATAACTCATCTCTCCCGTCTTCCACTCAAAATAAGCAACAACTCACTTGGTTCTAGAGCCCCATCTTGCAACTCAGTTTACGTGTGTAATATTAACATCTAGTCACCCTTTGTCTGCTTTATAGTCTACTATAAATACTGCAGTATGTCCATATTTTGAATAAAGAAATTGTGACAGAAAAACAAAACAATTGTCTCAAGAGAAAACTAATCCATGTTTATAATTGTGTCTAAGAAATGCATTAATCCCTAAATTGCCACCCTCTACAAATGATATCCTGCCACTGGGACCCCAATATTATATCATGAGTCATTAAAATCATTTCCCTGGCAGCTTAAACTCAGCCCTGTTCATTTATGAATTATGGGGTGAAAACCCCACTCTCTCATTCCTAATTACTTTTACTGCAAGGAAAGAAAAATTATTGGCTATACAAGTTTGCAATCATCTGACAATGGCTTCAGTACAAGCTATATTTGACCTGTACTTTATATCAAGACAGTGCTGTCCTCCTGAGTAAAATGTGCATAATCAAAGTGTGTTCTACTTTGTGAGTTAGGAATTGATGAAACTCAGAGCAGGTGAAAACCTTAGTAGATTTCCCCAGAGTCTACACTCTACAAAAAAGGCACGCTCTTTGGACAAGCATTACTTTCTTTTTGTGTAGTCAGCAGAAGGTACACTTTGCTGCTTTTACCATACAAGATGCTTCAAAAACACCAAGGAAAATCAAACATGACTGGCCAAATTCAAAAGCAGAAAGTGCTTCAAATTAGGCAGAAGGAAATTTGCTAGAGGGAAAGAATGGTAACCAACCAAGAAAATTGCTAAACACAGAGTTTTATTAAAAGGTTAAGGTGGCCCAAACTAGCAATATACCATAGTACAGAAAGGTATTAGGACATACAAAATAATTGCACCGTATTATTTCTAGGTTTTTAAAACATATTCTAATATAAATTTTAAATTATCAACTGACAAATTTCTTGAATAGTTGTATATCTTGTTGCTATGACAAAATACTGGTATGCTAGTTACTCTTCTGTTGCTATAAAAGCAATGTGGAGGAAGAAAGGGTTTATTTGGCTTACACTTCCGGCTCACAGTCCATTATTGAGGAAGTCCGAGCAAAAATGTGAAGCAGAAATCATGGAGAACTCTGCTTGCTGGATTACTCTGTGGCTCACTCACAGGTTCAAGCTTAGCTAGCTTTCTTATAAAGCTCAGGACCAGAAAATAGTAGCACTGCACCATGTGGGTCATGCTCTCTTACATCAATTATGGCAATCAGGACAATCACTCACAGGCCTGTCCACAGCCCAACCCAATAAAAGCAATTATTCAATTGTAACTTTTTCAGATGATTTGAAGCTGCGTGATATTGAGTTAATATTCACTAGGGCCCCTGGCAAAAGCAATTGAAGAAAGGATTTATTTTGCATTATCCTTTGAAAAGATAGATTCCATTATGGCAGAGAAAACATGGTCATAGGAATCAAAGGTTTATTGCACACAGTGGCTGGAAACAAAGTAAATAGGATGTGTGGAGGGGGGCTATGAAACCTCAAGAACCAGCCCCAGTGACCGGCTTCCTCCAGTGAATCTCCACAACCTTCCCAAACAGCATTACCAACTAGGGAAACAGTGTCCAAATTCATTTGCCTATGGAGGACATTTCATGTTGAAATCACTATAACTTCTGAAAGCTTCACAGCATTTTTTTTGAATATTCCAGTCTGATTTTAAGAGATGGTATAGTATTTTTTAGTATGTCATTAACTTTGTGAGTCTAGAATTTATTCTCCTTTCATATAACTTCAACAAGTAGATTTATTCCTCTTTAGGTTTCCTCAGGTACATTAGTCACTAGAATGTAATAAAAAAATTTTCAAAGGAATAATTCACCTTTTCAAACTCTCTTCAGTTTTCTTATTAATTCCCAGACAGCAAAAACCTTAATGTTTATGAATTACATCAACTTATTAGATCAACTTATAATTATGTATATTAATTTGTAACATGTGCTATACTTTAAAAATTCAAGCCTATTCCTTAAAGTTGCAAAACAGTGGAATACACATACCTAAACTATATATTACTGGGTCGGTGTATAGGTGTGTAATGTGGGTGTGTACATTTGAGTCGTTATATAGCGTATGCTTTATGAGCTGAGCTATTTCACCCAATGTCATTTCATAATATCTTCTTTACTCTTTTCTCATATGACTCCATGTTTATCATAGGTATGTATGTATATCATAGTTTAACTAACCATTCTGCTATATATGTGTTTTTGTTCTGTTGGTAGAAGCCCACTACCCAGCTTCTAAATAAACTACACACAGAAGCTCATTCTTAATTAAATGCCTGGCCTTAGCTTGGTTTGTTTCTTGTCAGCTTTTCTTAACTGTAAATTATCCTGTCTTTTGCTCTGGGCCTTTACCTTTTTCCTCTGTAAATATTTCACTCTTATTCTTTGGCTTGCTGTGTAGCTAGTTAGCTGGATGGCTGTGTGGTTGCGTGGCTGTGTGGCTGGGTGGCTGTGTGGCTGTGTGGCTGGATGGCTGTGTGGCTGTGTAGCTGGGTGGCTGGGTGGCTGTGTGACTTCATGGCTGTGTGGCTGTGTGGCTGTGTGTCTGGGTGGCTGGATGGCTGTGTGGCTATGTGGATGAATGGCTATGTGGCTGTGTGGCTGTGTGGATGGGTGGCTAGGTGGCTGGGTGGCTATGTGGCTGGGTGGCTGGGTGGCTGTGTGACTGGGTGGCTGGATGGCTGGATGGCTGGGTGCGTGGGTGGCTGGCATCTAATGTTCTCCTCTCTTCTCATTCCTAGATCTTTCTTTTCTTCTTTCCAGACTCTCCTTCTCTATATTCTCCCTCTGCCTGCCAGCCCTGCCTATTTCTTTCTCCTACCTCCCTTTTGGCTGCTCAGCTCTTTATTAGACCTTCAGGTGTTTTAGATAAAGTAACACAGTTTCACAAAGTTAAACAAATGCAACATGAACAAAAGTAACACACTTTAAAATAATACTCTACAACACCAATCAACACATCTGAAATTTAAAATATTTTAAGCCTACAAACATGTTTGGCCACAGGTATAGCTCAGTCATAGAATACTATCATGCACAAGTCCTTAGGTTTGGCCTCTAGGAATAATGGCAAAAAAAGAAAGAAAAGAAAAAGGATGAGACACACGTAACCCACTGAATGTTATGTCTAAGAAGATATTGTGAAGAACCGGAGAAGCACCTCCATTTTTGAGCAAAAGTTCCCAGTTTCAAGACAAGCCTGAGGTCTGCACAGTAACAAAAGTCAAGTAACTTAGGGAATGATAGCAGTTAATTATCCTTGGAATGTCTCAGAACTAGAGATAGCCTGGAAAGACCCAACCCAGGAGGTAGTCAAAGAAAGAGCTTGGCAAACAGACTGCTAAGATAATAGAGGAAATTTAAAAATTCCCCCAAAAGATGAGCTAATCAGAATTTTGTCCATACGAAAAGACCCTAATTGATGTATAACCTTGTGATTTTTGCTTTTAAAAACAGACTGCAAAGGAGAAGCACCTCCTCTGACCACTGTCATGCCTGTGTGCCGGACCAAGGTCCTTGTCTTGTGACTCATAATTTTTAATAAACCTTGCTTTTGCATTTCAGAGAGTTCGAGTCTCTGGGGATCTATTTGGGGGTCTTGTGACCAGGGCACAATTGTAGACTGTCTAATTTTCCTTATTTGTGATAATGTGACTGGCTAGGAATTGTAGTTGTATACAGCTACTCACCATCAAGAGGAAATATCATACTAAGTGTCATTAATCTTGGAAAATATAATAATACAAAATTTAAAGTTGTCTCCTACTGGATATGTATATAAAAACATTAGAAATAGCTGGGCATGGTTCAGGAGCATCTCTGCAAGTTGAAGGCCAGTCTGTTTTATACAGCAAGCTTCAGGACAGGCAGGACTACATAGAGACCCTGTCTCAAAAATATAAACACAAACAAAAATATTGGAAGTAGAATTTAAAACCTTTAAAAAAAAGAAGCCAAAGAATAACAAGCTAAATAATTGTAAGTCCGCATATTGTGTATATTATCCGTATGTAAGACAAAAGGAATATAAAAATATTTCTATTGCCAAATAATTTTAACAAATTCAGTACACCATAGGATATTTGTTGTGATTGTAATTGGAAATCCACACACTTTGAAAGCCATGAACATCTAAGGGGCCACAGCAATACTCTCTACTGTTATCTTCCTAAATATTCCAACATCTCCCTTAGCAGCTACTGAATAAGCCAACCTTCTCTTGGAAAGATCCCCAGGAGAATCATCATTATTGCCTGGCTTCGGGCTTGCTGCAGCTGTTGTTTGAAAAAATCTAAAGACTTGTGCATTCAAAAAGACATGCTTCCTGGTGGGCACCACTGTGAAGGTCCAAATGCATGGAGCTAAGCCAAGATCAGTAGTGTCAAGTTGCTGGAGGCCATCAAGAACATCAGTAATTGCTGCTCTCTGAAGCCTTTGCAGTAAAAGACAAGCCACGATTCCTTTGCTCTGGTGATCCCGGGTCCACTTGCAGGGGTTATGTGATGAAATGAGCACAGGATACCCATCAAAAATGTTCAGACACTATTGAGACAGAAGCAAGAATAAAGGGACTGTGAGCTGCCCCCAGGAGAAGAGAAACAAACAAACAAACATATAAGCTCCCCAAAGCACATTGGAAAGATCCTCTAAATCTAACAGGTTAACTCCAGGGAAGGATGGTGTTGGTTGTTTTTGTTCTCTTGGGGGGCTCACCATCCAGCTCCCAATTAATCATATGCAAAGGCATATTTTAAAAGTTTTTTTTTCCCATTTCTACCACTGTTCTGCCTCCCTTCCCTTCTCCCTGTCCTCCCTCAGCCTTCTCCCTCCCCACACCCCATCCATTCCCCAAGGAGCGTAAGGAATCCCGAGGTGAGTCAGTTCAGTCTGGTGTATTCAGATGCGATAGGTTCAAGTTCCTCATCCCATTATTAAGGCTGGGTTAGGTGTTTCTCTGCAGGGAATATGGGCTCTGAAATGTCAGTTCATGCACAGGGACATAGTCTGATCCTACTGTAAGAGGCTCCACAAACTGTCTATGCCATTTGACTGTCGTCTACCTTTGAAGGGTTTAGTTCCTTTCCCTGGAGGTTCCTCAGCAATTATTTCAGAGTCAGTGAGCTCACAATAGCTCAGGTCAGCTGTCTCTGTGGGTCTTCTCCTCATGATCCTGATCTCTTTGCTCATATACTCTCTCCTCTCTCTCTTTAGCTGGACTGGGAGAGTGACCTGTAACTTAGCTATGGGTCTCTGCTTTTGCATCTATCCATTGCTAGATGAAGGTTCTATAATGACAATTAGAGTGTTCATTCATTTAATTATAGGTGAAGTCCTATTTAGGCACCCACTCCACTGTTGCTTAGAGCCCTAATCAGGGACATCTTGTGGGTTCTTGGAAGTTTCCTTAGCACTAAGTTTCTTTCTGACTCCACAATGGCTCCCTCTATCAAGATATCCATTTCTTTGTTCTCCCTCTCTGTTGCTCCTCCCACTCAACTATCTCCTTCTCTCATGATTTGTTCCCACCTCTACTGCTCACTCCCCATTATGATCGCAATTTACTTAGGAGACCTTCTCTATTTCCTCTTCCCAGGGAAATCCCTGGATGTCTCCCTTAACTTCCTCCTGTTTCCTAGATGTTTGAGAGTTGTGGTTTGCAGCCTAGTTATTCTTTGCTTTATGTTTAAAATCCACTTATGAGTGAGTACATACCATGTCTATCTTTCTGGGCCTGTGTGACCTCACTCAGGATGATACTCTCCAAATCCATCATTTACCTACAAATCCCTCATTTGCCTACAAATTTTAAGATGTTATGTTTTTTTTATTGCCGAGTAGTATTCCATTGTGTAAATGTGCCACAATTTTTAATACATTCTTCACTTGTGAGGGCACCTAGGTTGCGTCCAAGGTTCTAGCTATTCCAAATAATGCTGCTATGAACATAGTTGAGCTAACGCCTTTGGGGTAAGAATGAGCATCCTTTGGGTATATACCCAATAGTGTTATTTTTGGATCATTGGATAGATTGATTCACAGTTTTCTGAGGAATTGCCATACTGCTTTCCAAAATGGCCATATAAGTTTACACTCCCATCAACAGTGAAAGAGTGTTTGCCTTGCTCTATATCCTCTCCAGCATAGGCTGTCATCTGTGTTTTTGATCATAGCAATTCTGACAGATATAAGATGGTATCTCAGAAGTGTTTTGATTTGCATTTCTCTGATGGCTAAGAATGTTGAGCAATTCTTTAAATGTCTTTCAGCCATTTGAAATTCTTCTGCTGAGAATTCCCTCTTTAGCTCTTAATCTCATTTATTAATTGGATTATTTGGTTTTTTGTCCTCTAGTTTCTTGAGTTCTCTCTATGTTTTAGAGATCAGTTCTTTGTCAGATGTAGGGCTAGTGAAGATCTTTTCCCATTTTGTAAGCTGTTTTCTTTCTTTCTCTCTTTTTATTTTTATTTTTTTATCATATTGACCATGTCCTTTACCTTACAGAAGCTTCTCAGTTTCAGGAGGTCCCATTTATCAATTGCTGTTTTTAGTGTTTGTGCTACTGGTGTTATATTTAGAAAGTAGTCACCTGTGCCAATACATTGAGTGGTATTTCTTTATTTTCTATCAAGTTCAGTGTAACCAGGTATATGTTGAGGTCTTTAATCCACTTGGACTTAAGTTTGGTGCAGGGTGATAGATATGGATCTATTTGCATTCTTCTACATACTACCATCCAGTTATGCCAGCACCACTTTTAGGAGATACTGTCTTTTTTCCATTGTATATTTTTGGCCTCTTTGTCAAAAATTAGGTGTATGGATTAAGGTCAGGATCTTCAATTCTATTCCATTGATCCACAAGCCTGTTTTTATGCCAGTACTAAGTTGTTTTTATTACTGTAGCTCTATAGTATAGCTTAAAGTCAGGGATGGTGATGCCTTCTGAAGTTCTATTATTGAACAGGATTGTTTTGGCAATCTTGAGTTTCTTATTGTTTCATATAAAGTTGAATATTGTTCTTTTAAGGTCTGTGAAAATTGTGTTGGGATTTTGAGGGGGTTGCATTGAGTCAGTAGATTGTGTTTGGTAAGATTGCCATTTTTACTATGTTTATCCTACCTATCCAGGAGCATGGGAGATCTTTCCATTGTCTGATATCCTCTTCAATTTCTTCCTCAAATGACTTAAAGTTCTTGTCATGTAGGTCTGTCACTTCTTTGGTTAGAATTACCCCAAGATATTTAATGCTATTTGCAACTATTATAAAGGGTGATGTTTCCCTGATTTCTTTTCAGCCCTTTTATCGTTTGTGTATAGAAAGGCTATTATTTTTTTTGAGTTAATCTTGTACCCTGCTTCTTTTCTGAAGGTGTTTATCAGCTGTAGGAGTTCCATGGTAGAATTTTGGGGGTCACTTATGTATACAATCATATCATCTGAAAACAGTTAGTTTGACTTCTTCCTTTCCAGTTTGTATCTCCTTAATCTCCTTTTATTCTCTTATTGCTTTAGCTAAAACTTTGAGAACTATATTGAATAGATAAGAGGAGAGAGGATAGCCTTATCTTGTTCCTAATTTTAGTGGGATTGCTTTGAGTTTCTCTCCATTTAGTTAGTTTAGTAGGCTGCTGGCTTGCTGTATATTGCCTTTATTATGTTTAGCCGATATTCCTGATCTCTCCAGGACTTTTATCATGAAGAACTGTTGGATTTTGTCAAAGGTTTCTTCAACCTGTAAGGAGATGATTGTGTATTTTTTTCTTTCAGGTTGTTTATATTATGGATAACATCAACAGTTTTTTGTATGTTGAACCACCCCTGCATCTCTGGGATGAAGCCTACTTGATCATGGTGGATAATTTTTTTTGATATGTTCTTGAATTTGGTTTGCCAGTATTTTTTGCATCAATGTTCATAAGGGAGATTGATCTGCAATTCTCTTTCTTTGTTGCATCTTTGGGTAGCTTGGGTATCAGGGTGATTGTAGTCTCATAAAAAGAGTTTGATAATGTTCCTCCCATTTCTATTGTATAAAAAATTTGAGGAGTATTGGCATTCGTTATTCTTTAAATGTCTGGTAGAATTCTGCACTGAAACCATCTGACCCCAGGCTTTTATTTTGGTTGGGAGACTTTTAATAACAGCTTCCATTTCCTTAAAGATTACAAGTCTACTTAGGCCATTTATCTAGTCTTGATTTAATTTTGGTAAGTGACACCTACTACAGAAAGCTGTTTATTTCTTTTAGGTTTTCCAGTTAAGTGGATTATAAATTTTTGAAGTATGGCTTAATGATTCTCTGGATTTCCTGGTTGTCTGTTGTTTTGTCTCCCTTTTCATTTCTGATTCTGTTCATTTTTATTCTCTCCTCTGCCCTTCCCCACCTCTGCCTTTTGATTAGTTTGGATAAGGGCTTATCTATCTTGTTAACTTTCTCAAAGAACCAACTCTTTGATTCATTGATTCTTGGTATTGTTCTGTTTGATTCAATTTTGATTTCAGCCCTGTGTTTGATTATTTCCTGCCTTCTACTCCTTCTAGGTGAGTTTGGTTTTAATTGTTCTAGAGCTTTCAGCTGTGCTGTTAAGTCTCTTGTGTGAGATTTTTTATATAGGCATCTAGTGCTATGCATTTTCCTCTTAGCACTGCTTTCATTGTGTCCCATAAGTTTGGATGTGTTGTAGATTCATTTTCACTGAATTCTAAGAAGTCTTTGATTTCTTTCTTTACTTCTTCTTTGACCTAGAGGTGGTTCAATTGAGAAATGTTCAGTTTCCATGAATTTGTAGGCTTTCTGTGGTTTTGTTGTTGTTGAACTATATCTTTAGTCTATAGCAGTCTGATAAAATACAAGGAGTTATCCCTATTTCTTGTATATATTGATATTTGCTCTATAACTGTGGTCAATTTTAGAGAATGTTCCACGGGTGCTGAGAAAAAGGTATATTTCTTTGTGTTTGGGTAGAAAGTTCTGTATATATCTATTAAGACCATTTGAATCATAAAATCTGTAAAATCTCTTATTTCTCTGTTAAGTTTCTGTCTGGTAGACCTATCCATTGGTGAGAGTGAGGTATTGAAGTCTCCCACTATTAATGTGTGAGGTTTGATATGAGATTTACACTTTAGTAATGTTTCTTTTACATATGTAGGTGTCCTTGTGTTGGGATTGAGACTACATGTTGGTGGATTTTTTTCTGAGATGAATAAGTAATCTTTGTCCTAATCTCTTGATTGATTTCAGTTTGAAGTTTATTTTGTTAGATATTAGAATGGCTACACTAGCTTGTTTCTTAGGTCCATTTGATTGGAAAGTATTTTCCCAATCCTTTACTCTGAGCCAGTGTCTGTCTTTGAAGTTGAGATGTGTCTCTTGTATGCATCAGAAGGATGGATTTTTTTTTGTATCCATCATGTCTTTTTATAGGTGAATTGAATCCATTGACATTAAGGAATATTAATGACCAGTGATTGTTATTTTTTGTTATTTTTGGAGGTAGTGTGTATGTTTCCCCTTTTTGGGTTTTTCTTTTGTGGGATTATCTATTGCTTGTGGTTTCATGGGTACATCTAGCTTTCTTAGGTTGGAATTTTCCCTCTAATGCTTTCTGTAGGGCCGGACTTATGTATAAATATTATACAAATCTGATATAGTCATGAAACATGTTATTTACTCCATCTATGGTGATTGATACTTTTTCTGGGATATATAGTCTGGGCTGGCAACCATGTGTTTTAGTGTCTGTATAATATTTGACCAGGACCTTACCTTCTGGCTTTCCTTGTTTCCATTGAATAATCTGGAGTTATTCTGATGGCTCTGCCTTTATAGGTAACTTGGCCTTTTTCCTTTGCAGTTCTTAGCATATTTTCTTTATTCTTTAGGTTTAGTAGTCTGATTATTATGTGATGCACAGACTCTTTGAGGCATCTAGTCTATTTGGTATTCTGTAAGCTTCTTGTATCTTTATAGGCATTTCCTTCTTTAGACTATGAAAGTTTTGTCCTACGATTTTGTTGAAGATATTTTCTGTGCCTTTGAGCTGGTGTTCTTCTACTTCTATTTCAATTATTCTAAGGTTTGGTCTTTCACTGTGTTCCATATTTCCTGGACATTTTATATTATGATATTTTTGTTTTTAGTGTTTTCTTTGACTGACATGTCTATTTCTACTATTTAATCTTCCACACCAGAGATTCTCTCTTTCATCTCTTACATTCTGTTGGTTATGCTTGCACCTGTAGTTCGTTTCTTTAGGGTTTCTTTTTCCAGCATTTCCTTGGTTTGTGTCTTCTTTATTGCTTTTATTTCAATTTTTATGAAAGGAAGGAATTTATTGAGCCTGCAATCAAGTTATAATTCATCATTTTGGGTCAAGGCAGGAACTCAAGCCGTGTCATATCACATTCACAGTGAAGTGAATAAAAGCATTGTGGCTTGTCATTCTTAGCTGGCTTTCCCGTGTTGTTCTGGATTCCTGTTTAGGGAATGATGCTGCCTACCAGGAGCTGGGTTCTCTGACTTCAGTTAACAATAAAGACCATTTTCACAGACATCCTCGCAATTCAGGGGATTCTAGGCTGTCTATGAAGTTGACTGTTAGAGATAATAAGTACAAGATCAAACTCAGGCTGTCAGCCTTGTGGGACAAATGTTTCTGCCCAGGCCTTAGTCTTAGCTTTCCCAAGTGCTGAGACTGCAGGTAGCTGCCATCACTGCCAGGATGCTTTCTGTAGATATTCCAATACGAGCCAGGCATTGCCATCATCATTCCCAGAAGCCCCCTGGCACAGCATCAGCACCAGTCCTCTTCTCAGTGTTCTCACTTGCTTCCCATAATTCTTTCAACAACTTCTTTTCTAGAGTCTCTTTTGCTCTTTTCTTCCTCTCTTGTTTCCTCCTCCCAGCCTCAAGCTTTTCTTTGTGAACAGGGCTGTTTTTCACCATTGTAGAAAATATCCACTTTCTCCTGGAGGATATTCCAAGCTATCTTTCTGTTTTGATCCACAGATCGTATTTGGTGGCACTTGACCACAATGCTGGAGGGTACATGTTTGAACACTACACAATTGCTGGTTTTGTTGGTGGCCTTGTCCCTGGACCATGTCCTTTCACAAACTGTTCTTCAAGCTCACTGTCATTCAGGGGAAGGAGAACAGGACAGTCCTTCCTGCCCACCACCTGCACAGCAGTAGCAGCCTTTCCTGGGAGGAGCAGTGCTGATGGCTTCTCCTGCAGCGCAAGTCCCCAGCTCCCAGAGCATCAGCTCATGAGTGATGCAGGGAAACGGAGCAAGGCCAATGTGCACACTGAGGACACAGCTGGATGTGGTGGACCCTGTTTTGCACTGGCCTCCAGTCAGACACACTCAGTAAGAATCTAAACCACGGCAAACCGAGGCTGAGCGTTTGTGTGGTTTTCCAAGTCTGTCTATTTCAATGTTTAAATCTTGAAATGTTTCCTTTACCTGTTTGATTACTTTTTTCTTGGTTTTCTTGGATTTCTTTATTTTCTTTCAGGGATTTATTGCTCTCTTCCAATTTTTCGTTTGTCTTTTCTTCTATTTCCTTAAGGGAATTTTTAAAATTTCCTCTCTTAAGGCTTTTATTATCTTCATAAAGTTGTTTTAAAGGTCATTTCCTTCTGCTTCTTCTGCATTGCCATGCTCAGGTCTTGTAGAACCACCAGATTCTTGTAGTGCTATGTTGTCATTATGTTGTTATATGTATTCTTGCACTGGCATCTGCTCATTGCTTCCTTGGATCACTGTAAAGTTTGTCTGTATCTCAGGGAGCTGATTTTGGTGTAATCTGTTCTTGTGGTGTCTGTGTCTCAGGAAGCCTCTCTTTCGTCTAGTCTGGGTCCTTGGTCCACTTAGAGATAGTGTATTCTGTGTCACAATAATCTGTACTTGGTGTAATAAGAGGTGGCTAATTCTGTGTCTCAGAGATCCAGTCTTGGTCCAACATGAGCTCTTAATCCAGAGGGAGCTCTTGATTTTATAGAGGTTCTTTACCCAATACATGCTGGTGAGTTGTGGGTCTCAGGTACCCCTTTTAATCCAGTAGGTGCTGACACACTGTGGGTGTCAGGTGGCTGCACTTGATCCAAAAGGAACTGAGGAACTGTGAATCTCAATGAACCCCTCTTGGTTCAACAGGTGCTTTTGGTCCAATGGGAGCAGAGAATCTGTGGTCTCAGGTTGTTGTTGAGGTTGCTGGTTGATGGGGTGGGTTGGTGGTTGGTGGGGTTTTGTAGTTGAGGGTGTCCAGAGAACTGGATTTTACTGGGGCTTCTGGCCTGCAGGGGTTTGCCCTGCTAGTCTCTTGAACCAGTGGGTGTTCAGATACTGCCAAATTTTGTTAACTTTAAATTGTTACATCTACTTTTTGTCTCTGGGCTTTTTTTTTTTTTCCATGTACCTGAGTGGTTGGGTGGCTGACTCCTAGCATCTTTCTCTCCTTGTTCTCTTGCTCCTTCTTCCTCCTCCTCTTTTTCTTCTTCTTCCTCCTCCTCCTCCTCTTCTTCTTCTTCCCTGGATTCTCCTTCTATATATCCTCTCTGCCTGCCAGCCCCACCTAACCTTTCTCCTGCCTTATAATTGGCTGTCCATCTCTTCTTTAGACCATCTGGTGTTTTAGATAAGCAAAGCAACACAGATTCACAGAATTAAATAAATGTAACATAAAAGAATGCAATGTCATTGCATCATTAAAGCAAATGTTTCACAGCATAAACAAAAGTAACACGTTTTAAAATAATATTCTACAACAGATGAAGTGGAAAAGGCATTGGTGGGGTAAAGGGCTTGCTCCAAATAAGAATTAATGTAAGGAGAAGTTAATGTATTGCACAAAGGTCTGCATGGGCTGAAACTCAAAGTGGACTGGGGTAGCCTTTGTGCGATGATGTAGACCGCAAGATATGCCATTCCTAAAGATGAAAATAGAGAGGCCAGGCACTAGACAACAGAATAAGACAAGCAGAAGTGTATAAGGTCAGGACCTCTAGTAGATCCCTCCTGAGAAATCCTCACATGATTTTCATAATTTCTAACCTGAACAGACTACTACAAGTGAATATGACATGCAAGCTAATGTTTTTTTAAATGGAAATAATTTACTGTACTGCTACTATTTCAGAAAATACTCTACTATAAATGTAATTATTATGCTAGTGTTGTATTACTAATTGATTTACCAATATCATGGCACCCTTCTTATTGCATGGAATATTTACCATTCCCAGGACAGAGTTATATTGACTATAACCCCAATTTGTTCCTTTTATTCTCTCTTTAACAAATACCTTCTGTGGGTTGGAGAGATGGCTCAGAGGTTAAAAGCACTGACTGTTCTTCCAGAGGTCCTGAGTTCAATTCCCAGCAACCACATGGTGGCTCACAACTATCTATAATGACATTTGGTGCCCTCTTTATACTGTATATGTAATAAATGAATCTTTTAAAAACAAAACAATAAACAAACAAAAAACACAAATACTTTCTTTTGGTTGTTCAGTGAAAACTATAGCTACTTGGTACATTTTTAAAAGCCTTTTTACTACTTTATATATACACATAGATATATATGTATATATTAGTTAATATACATTAATTTGTTTGTGAGCATTTTGCCTGCATGGATGTGTATGCACCATGAGAATGTCTGGTGCCTGTAAAAGCCAGAAGAGGGCATCTGGTTTTCTGGAACAAGCATTAAGGATGGTTGTGAATCATCATGTGTGGGCTAGGAACTGAACTCAGGCCCTCTGCAAGTGTAACAAATGCTTTTAACTGCTGAGCCACCTCTGCAACCCCCTAACAAAAGTTTTAAAGTATACACCTTTTCTGAACCAGCAATTTTACCTTATCAAGTTTATTGTAAAGATGGAGATCTTTGCAAAAACTTCAGCTATAGCATGAAGTTCTGTATTGATGGATAAATTGTAGAATTACTAAATCAAGAAAGTAAAAGATAATGACATGGTCAAGAAAACATGTGATATGGGGCTGGAGAGATGGCTCAGAGGTTAAGAGCACTGACTGTTCTTTGGAGGACCTGAGTTCAAGTCCCAGCATCCACATGGCAGCTAACAACTGTCTGTTATTCTAAGTAAGATGTGACACCTTTATACAGTTATACATGCAGGTAAAACACTAATTCACATAAAATATTTAAAAAAGAAAGAGTGTGATATAATAAGTAGCTGGAGTGGTTGAAATAAGGATGCCCTCATAGGCTCAGGTGTTCAAATACTTAATCATCAGCAAGTGCCACTACTTGGGAAGGATTAGGAGGTGTGGCCTTGTTGAATGAACTGTGTCACTTAGGGTGGACTTTGGGGTTTTTAAATGCCCAAACCAGGCCCAGTGACACTCTTTCTCTCTCTCTCTTTGCTGCCTGATGATTGCAATCTAGAACTCAGAACCACTTTTCCAGCACCCTGTCTGCTTACATGCTGGCATGCTTCTCATGAGGATGACAAGGGACTAAACCTCTAATCTGTAACTAAACACCATTTAAATGCTTTCTTTTATAAATTGTCACAGTCATGGTGTCTCTGTACAGTAACAGAACATGACTAAGACAATAACTAAAATGGTATTGTGATGTTGTATAAGCTCATAGATGAAAGTGCTATACTTTATTGATAAGAAGGAAGATATAAGAACGTAGAGGATTGTAAATCTTTGTGTCATAGTTTGGTAATTTTTTTTAGTAATTTAATCATCCAATTTTCTAAGTTATTGTCGCTTGTTTGCCCATAATATCATTGTGCTGTCACTTATGACCGCTGTGTCTATAGTCCCCTTTCACCCATCTCACCACTTATATGTGCTTTCTCTCAGACATTTTCCATTTTAAAAAGAAGCCTTTTTTTTGGTTTTATCTTTTTTATGCTTCTATGTTCCACATTTTCTATAAACACTCAGAAAATTTTTATATTCTGCTATATTTTTGATGTCCTGCTCTCCTAAGATATATACATCGGTCTTTTGCTCTCTTTCTCTTTTCCTTTGTAGAGAATTGCAAAAATAATCCTTGCTAGGCCTTCCCTCTGCCAGCCCTACTCTCCTCTTTCATTGTATCTCTCTTGTATGCATAAAATAAGTATGTCCGACAGATGATGTAAGAACCCTAATCCAGAAAACAAATTTTACCTTCCAGTGGTGGGGTAGAATTGAGACCCTTGTTTACTGAAACTAAAGTATCTTCAAAGTAAAGCAAAACCTTCACTATCTTAAGAATTGCACATGTTTCTGTGTAATCAGGCCTCAATCAAAATGCCCACTGTTATGAAATTACCATTTCCAGTTGGTGAGATTTACTCACCTCTTCTACAAACAGGAGTCATTCCAAAGTGAGTATAGCTGTAGTAGTAGGTTTCTGACCTGGATTTTCAGGCCTCAAGGTTTGGACCCACAGTCCCACAGAAACACACAGACACTTAGATTCATTTTACGCTCATTGACCGGGGGGCCCAGAAATATAACTTGCTAACTCTTTACTCTTAAACTAACCCATGATTTTTTATCTTGTTCAGCCATGCAGCTCAGGTACCTTTTCTCAGCAGCATTTCAACTTCTTTCCTCTGCATCTGCTGGCATCTCTGCTTTGCTCTTCCTGTTCCAAGAGTTTTCCCAGTCTGGTAGCTCTGCCTATATTTCCTGTCTGCCTTCAGCCAATCAGCATTTTTATTAAACTAGTAGACAGGGCAATTATTTACAAGGAGCAGCTGGGGGGTAAGGTCAGAGGAGGCCTCAGGGAAAAGTGTCTGAATATAAGGGTAGCAAGAGCAAATAAGAAATGGAAATTAGACATTTCGGGGTTTTTTTTAAACTTTATTTATTTATTTGAACTACAGACAGTTGTTAGCTGCCATGTGGGTGCTGGGAATCGAACCCGGGTCCTCTGGAAGAACAGACAGTGCTCTTAACCGCTGAGCCATCTCTCCAGCCCCCAATTAGACATTTCGATAAGAGGTTCCATCTTATCCCAGGTAGAAAGGCTTACCATGATAAAACTAAATGACAAATGGTGGCAAAGATGCTGAGAAAGAAGAATATTTATCCTGCTAATGGGAATGTATAAGTCAGTATGGAACTACCACATGTCCCAGTTAAACCACAGTTAGTTATGTCCCCAAAAGACAAAGTCAACAACCTGCAGAAATTCTTATACACCCTTATTTATACTATACTATCCACAATATCCAGGAAACAGAACCATCTTAGATGTCCACCAGCATCTGAATAAATAAA
Organism: Sigmodon hispidus; assembly: GCA_004025045.1. NCBI lineage: Eukaryota > Metazoa > Chordata > Mammalia > Rodentia > Cricetidae > Sigmodon > Sigmodon hispidus. The sequence goes on along the minus strand of PVIH01006761.1, from coordinate 34,174 downwards.
AAAAAATGTTGGTACATATATGTAATAAAATATTTCTCAGCCATAAAGAAAGATGAAATCATGATATCTGCTAGAAAATTATTTTGTTAGGTGAAATAAGCCAAATTCAAAGTCAGGTATATAACCTGAGTTTCTCTCAAGCAGACAGCCTGAATTTACAAGTGTGTATATCTGTGTGTGTGTGTGTGTGTGTGTGTGACTGACTCTCTCTCTCTCTCTCTCTCTCTCTCTCTCTCTCTCTCTTTCTCTCTCTGTGTGTGTGTGTGTGTATGTGTATGTTGAAACTACAAAGGATATCTGAGAAGAAAAGGAAAAACCATAAGGGAAGAGGAAAAGAGAATAATCACTACAAGAAAAGTGGACTGTCAATTTGGCCAAGGCCCTCTTTCTAGTCTCAGATAGACTTTAACTTAGGAAGATGTACAGAACTTGCTCTGAGTCAATGACCTCTGGGATCTTGTCTTATTGGTCAAAGATTGAGATTACAAACCATCAAGGGTGGTTTTAGATTGAAGTTTATTATTGGAAGCTTAAAAAATGCTAAGCTCCTGTCCAAAAATTTCATAATTAAACCAATTATTTTATATGATAACTTAAAGTATTAATAAATAAATACTAAGAAATATGAGAAGAAAAGGAAAATAGACCTCAAACAAAAACTCAAACCTGTTAGAACCACCAAGTTTTTCTGAAAGGTCCTAGAGAAAACCACTAAAGCAGAGCGTTTTCATTGTACTACTGAGAAAGAGATTCTTGGAGAAGCTACTTATTAAAGATAGAAACACATACAAAAAGCAGAGCAAAATCATTAGATGCTTTTAAAGAAAACGATCAGCAAGTCTGCTGGAAATCTACCCATAAATTCAACAATAATGCTTTTTAAAACTTTAACAGTAGATAACAAATTAGCATTTTTGATATACTAAGTTTTTTGAATTGTAATTTTGGCACCACTTAAATTCATTTTATGGCTGTGTATGCCTTACAGAAACTATAAAAATGAAAGCTTTCTTGAGTAACATAAGCACATTCCTAGGTTAAATTTATATATGAGATTTATGTATAGGTTGAAACATACTTAGACTGTTTTTATTCATAGACTAAATTTTTAAATGCAACTATAATCAATTACAAATAGTGACTTAATGGCATAACACAGAAATATCACAAGATCAATAATGTGTATTGATTGTGTAAATAATGTGTATACAACAATCTATTTAAATGCTGCTTTTGCAAAGGACCTGAGTTCAGGTCTCAGCCCCTACTTGGTGTTTTATAACCATCTGTTACTTCAGTTATAGGAGATCTTAAATTCTCCTCAAGCACTGCATATATGCAGGTGAAACACTTGTACATATAAAGATAAAATAGGGGGCTGGAGAGATGGCTCAGGGGTTAAGAGCATTGGTTGCTCTTCTAGAGGTCCTGAGTTCAATTCCCAGCAATCACATGGTGGCTCATGACCGCCTATAATGTGATCTAATGTCCTCTTCTGGCATGCAGGTACACATGCAGACAGAGCACTCATAGCAAAATAAATAAATCTTAAAAAATAACTTTCAATGGAAATCCAAATTTAGCTATTTCAAAAATTATTCTTAGAAAGTTTTCCTTCCTCAGATCACATCTACACAAAGTCTTGCCTGTTATTTACTACCTGATGCCAAGAGTAAGATGTGTATGAATTAAAAACTTTCAGATGAAGCTTTTTCTCAACATACGATACTACTGTTTGTGCCTTCAGGAAGCAGACAAATAAAAAGCCTATTGGACCTGCTTCGACTACCACTGCGACCTAAGTCTGTGATATCACTTGTGATAAAGTCAGGGCATTTTACTTCCCTGGTTGGGTAACCTAGCCCCTGGCTCTTAGATCCAGATCCAACTTTATAATCTCTGCTTAAGGATGTTATGACTGCCTTTCCCAAATCTGCCAGCAGGGGGCACCAAGGAACACGGAAAGACTGCAGGAGGGCGAGGACTTGCTGGCTCTCTCCTTTGTGGCTAGCTTCTTTCAGCTTAGCCTCGCCGTGATTTTTTCCTGTTTTGCCTGTTAGATTCACTGGATTTTCCCTCGGAGTTTCTACTACGGGTATCCACAGCTGGGACACCAGCACCTGATGACCACTCCCTTCTCAGAGGTCTGAATGCAGCTCCAGGATCCCTCTTTGTCTTTGATTTTCTTATTCACTAGGGCAGTGGATCCACCCACTCCTCCAGGTTTGGACCACAGCGCCCATGAGCCCTTGAGTAGCTGAGATAGTCCAGCTCTCTCCCTGTGGCATCCTCACTGGGACAGCAAGCTACTGACTGTGTGTAACTCCAAGCTCGGTGTCATTTCACTGTTGGACTTGGCCATTTCAGCTCTCTGTCGCTAATCCCTTACATTGAGCTCTCTCAAAGAGCAGACAGGCTTCCAAGTTCCTAATTGAACCCTGACTGGTATGAAAGTCTGAAGAAAAGATTTTACACTTAGGCTGGACCCTTGCTTTCATGTGGAGCATAGCTCTGTCACCAAGTGCCCCTATTAGGTGCATAGATAATAACAGAAGACTTGGAGGCCAGTGAAGGTGGCCATTGACAACCAGCTTTGAATTCCCCTACCACAAACCTGGTAGCACACAGATTTAAAGAACAGCAGCATCGTTGACCCTTCTTCAGCTTTACAATACCATACAGAAGGGTAAATGTGTCAGGATTCTGTAGAGTCCATTAAGGGAAAGCCACATCCTCCTGGTCAACAGAATGGAATCTGAGTTCTTCCTCTGACCCTGGATGACCCTGGAGACAACTCCCTGAGACAGCACATACACATCTACTCTCCCTTAAGAGTTCATCCAGCTTGGCCTGTCAGTCACCTGCCAGGAGGCCAGCTCTGGAGAAAGTGGATTTTCCTGAAGACAAAGTAAGGACATGGAAAAGCAATTCTCTCTTAGTGAGACCATCTCCGTATCCACCCCAGAAGCCACTCCCTCGCCCAGTTCCTTGTTACAGATCTATACTGCTAAGCCTGCCCTCTTCTCTGAATTCTAACTGAAAAAGCACAACTTTTCATTCCCACCCCTCCTATACCTGCCCAAGTCCTAAGCATGCTTCCCTGACATCGGAATGCTCCCATTCTTTCTCTAAAGACAGCGCCATCACCTCCTCCCTTATTGTCTTCATGACCCTAACTCAAGAAGCGGGATTGTCTCTTCTCTAGCTGTCTGTCAGCTGCTGAAATTACAGATCTCTTGCCCTGATACTTTTCTCTCAAAATCTAATAAAATGATACTCAAGATTTCTTCTGAGTCCTTTTCAATGAAATCAAGAACACACAAAGGGAGCCCAGCCCTCAGTAACCTCGTCATCTTTAAATATTCAACGTAATGTTTTCTGATGTAGTAGGTTACACTGATATATGACCATCTGCAGTATTTGTGGAGAGTTGGTTCCAGAACCCCATAAATACTAAATTCTTCACATTCTTAAATCCTTTGTGTAGAGGTTATTCTCATGTAACCTATGCCCCTCTTTCTTTATTATTTAAATTATCTCTAGGTGTTGCTTCTAAAATGGAATCTCTCAGAAGAAGACACAGCCTAGTGTGTGTTGGGGGAGGGGGAGGTTAAAGTTTATATTTATATAGTATAGAGAAATTTAGGACTAGGTACACCCTGACTTCCACTCTCCCAGTGATTGATATTGTGTCTTCAAAAATGTGAACTAAATAAACCTCATTTCTATATAAAAATACCCAAGTTTTGGTCATGTTTTAGCAACATAAAACAGACTAAGACTTGATCGGAGAACCAGATGAGTTTGAAGTCATAAAGAATTGAGTCATAAAGAATTCCTGAGTTATCAGACGTAGTCTTCAGATTGCTGGTGATAGTCATGACCTATAGTCTGGTCACCAGCAACCTACATCCCAAATTTAGGGAGTAGTACATCAGAGTTTGAAGCAAGGTGACCTCCAAAGCCAAGAGCTTTGTGCTGAACCTTGGTAAAGACAGCAGCAACCTGATCCTACACATCAACCTTTTTCAACACCCTGGGGGACACCAATGCCTTTGTGTATGACAGCAAGCATAGCAGAGCCTCGGGGACTAAGGAAGCTGCCATTCCAGCCAGGGAGCATCATAGAGCATCACTTTTAACCATTATGACCTGACCATCAAGCTGTCGAAGGACATCAGCGGAGGTTCCCCAGCTACCTCGACATAGAGGCCATCAACAAATGGAAGCAGATGGCGACTTCAGGATCAGACATGTTGCCTCTGAGTGAAGCCAGCCAACTAGCCCACAACCCCCAATAGAGGCAGCCGCCTCTGCTCCTTGTGAGCCCTGCAAAATAAATCTTGCATTTTTGTAACTGCACTATGGGATTCTATAGGATGTATCATTACAATGCAAGTTAAATTCACAGCTCTCTCAAGTCCCCAGTATGGTAAGTAAGGCACTGGTTGAGAGGTGGAGAGATTCTGAGATTTGGAATAAGAATCCACCATTGAACTAATTGAACTGTCCTTTTTTTTGCTTTGCTTTTCATGTTTTCAGTATTTGTCTAACAAGCCCGAGAATTTCAATCTCTTTGTCAAAACAAACAAACAGAACATTAGTCTGATCGGTTTTCTGATTGACAGGAATGAACACTGCCTAACAGTGATGTGCTAAAGTGGCAATGATCCTGTACAGCGCATGCTCAGTGTATCTTACTGGCACTGCAGAAGGTGTAGTCAGTCTTTCCCGCTTATTATTACATCACTTGCCAGCTGCATTATGCCATTTGTAATTAGTTAGGTCATGGCTTCTCTATCGATTACTTTCTAAAATGAACATATTTTCTCTAAACTCTGGAGTTTGGTTGGTGGAGAGTTGAAGGAGAAAACTACCTTTTGGAGAGATCAGAGATAATCTGCTTTCTATTTCAGAGCATTTCTAGGATGATCTCTTAAACGAAGCTTGAGAATCATTCAACAGAATGGTCCTTGCCCCTGAGAAGCGGTGGTATTAACAGCTGTGTTTACCTCAAGTGAGATAGGCTAAAATTAAGGGAATGATTGATAGCGTGGTACGAACCCCAGATGTCCTACAAATCCCTCAGGAAGAGGCACACTTGACTCCTCCGAGCTTTCAGGTCCATCATCTCATTGGAATGGCCACTTCCTTCAGGCTGGCAGCATCTTCAGCAGCTGTGATAGCTGCAAATTGTTCTGCTTATGTTCAGGTTATGGGGCTGAAGAGATGGCTTAGTGGTTAAGAGATACAATTCAGTTCTCAGCACCAACATCAGGCAGCTCACAAAAACCTGTAACTTCACCTCCAGAAGACCTGACACCACTCCTGGCCTGTGTGAGCACTGCATGCATCTCATACACATACACACACACACACACACACACACACACACACACACACACACACACACACATACACACACACATTAAAAACAAAATACTTTTTAAAAGAAATAAAAAAATTTTTATTCATCTCCTTAGATTTTTCTCCAGGAAGGAAGGTGGCAGACAGTAGATGCTGGAGATGGACACCCAGCAATGAAGTCTTTATTTGCATCCATGAAGTCACATTAGTCACACAAACAAACAGCCACATGCAGAGTGTTGTATAATTACATCTTCTGGGTCCATAACTATTCCTTAATGGTTGTATGATTTAGCAGTGTGCTTCTTAGGCATTACTGTGGAGTAGAAGAAACTGGATCATAAGCACAGTTACTTTAGCTCACAGTCACCATGTATGTATGCAAAGCCTTCTTTAGAAAACGTAGAGATATTTTAAATTTTAGTGATGTGTGATATTACAATTTTCAAATAAACATTTGAATATATAATGACTTATGTTTCTATATGCAGTGTTAATTTTGGATGTGTATGTGCTCTGTGACATGCTCAAGGATGAAATGCCAGATGATGGCCTATTTTTCTTTCCATCCTTGGTCCATATCTCTGTGCTGTTTACCAATCCTGTTATCTTCCTGGTGCTCACTCTTTCCTTATTTCCTTCCTTCCTTCTTTCTTTCTTTTTCTTTTCTTCTCTCTTTCCTGGAATATATAGCCTTTCCCATGACTCCTCTTATTAATAAAGTCACAGGAAACAAACTTCTAAACCTCTAGCCTTGTCTGGAAGTTCTAAAGTCTTTTCATTGATATCATATTCATACATCTTTACAATACTACTGTGAGGTAGATAGGAGATAAGCAATTTTTACCCTCATTCTGCACACACACCAACAAAATGTAAAGGAAAAAGGACTAGATGAGACACACAGCATCTGAAGCAGGAGCCATGTGCTCCATTGTCTCTGTTGTAGAACAAAACTAAGCTCTTCCCGCACATCAGTCAGTGACTCTTGAAAGTTCATTGTTCCACATGGCAAGTAGGTTCAATTTCGCCAACTGACTGGGTTCTCCTGAGCACTAAACAGTGATGCTGTGCTCCAGTCTGACAGCATTCTCTTCATTTGGAGATTTTCCTTAGCCCAGAAGATTAGTATGAAGGTGTTACTGTCCTTGATGCCATTATTTTCCTTCAGGAACTCTGGTTGAAAGAACCTCCACCCCCCACCAGTGATCCTGAGGGTTTTGCAGATTCTAAAATCATTGCCGCTTTTGTGACTCTCTAAAGAAGTAACAGCCAAGTAGAAATCAATGCTGTAGGTGCTTCAGGAGAAAGATGTTTAGCTTTTGGGGCATCTATGCCTTCTTTTTTAGTCTTGACTAGGCTTGACTTTCTTTGGTTGTGCTGTCTCCCGGTGATCTCATCTATTTCTGACTGCTCTTCCTTTACACTGCCATGTTATGTTCCCATTGTTCTTTCATTTTTAAACTAAATAAGGCTTAAGCGTTATTTCAATCCTGGTATTCCATCTCAGTAGCATATGCTCTCCATTAATGCCATTGATTTAATGCTCCACTGGTCTTCCCATGGAAATAAGGAAGATTTTTTTTTTTTTTTTTTTTTTTTTTTAGATCAATCTGGTTTTGTTTGTTTTGGTTTTTGGTTTGCTTTTTTTGTTTTGTTTTGTTTTTTGGCAAGGCACTTAAATTTGGTGATTTTATTGCTCAGTGGGAAGTTGAAGTTTGCCCATCATACATGGCAGTGTTGACAAAATCCTCAGCAGTCACTGATCCTTGGGGCAAGGCGTGAAAACAGGAAGAACATGACTAAGCAGAAAAAACATAAGCTAAATAAATGAAGGCATGCAGCTTTCCAGAGTCACTAAATATGGAAGGCAGGACTGTGAGCAAACAAGATTATAAAATGCAGGAAGCATGCTGTAAGGAGCCACAAATTATGTGTTTTTCTGAAGCCACTCAGTCACCCTGGCAATTCTCTTCTTGCTCTTCAGATTCTCAGTCTTTATTGCCTGTACATAAGCTTCGATCTTCTGGTGTTCCTCCGACACATTTGCTAGGAACTGCTGCAGCTAGAAGGGAGGAGATCATTGATCAGCAACACCAAACTTCTCTCAGATACAAAAGAAAACAGAGGTCACAGAAAAAAGCAAAATGACTTTGCAAAGAGGCAATGGTAGTTAGAAGAAGGAGTAATGATGGGTAGACCTCTGCCATGTGACCCTGGAGAGGCTGTGCCTGAGACACTGTGGTTAACATCTTCTATGTGTCTTTATGGATGTTGTCCTTCATTTCTACATGTTTTACTTAAATTGACACTATTTGTAGATAGTATCATCTTTTATTTATCTGAACCAATAAACAATTCAGTAAGGCTTCAGAAAATTAATATGCACACACCAAGACTGGAAATAGCTCAGTTGGCAAAGTACTTGCTATATAAACTTGAGAATCTGAGTTTAATCTCTCATTCAAAGGAGGAGCATGATAGCTGTAGATGTGATTTCAAGAGTCCAGGCTCCATCCCAAACTGGCTTTGGAACTTGGCAATGTTGTCTACATGGATCTGGGTTTAGAGCTGTGAAGGATACATGTGCAAAGGGACTATGGAGTCTTCCCCTATGGTTAAGAAAGGCCACTGGGGTCAGGCAATGTGTGACTGGGCACTTCCTACATGAAGGCTACGAGAAGGCAAGAGGCAATGAAAGGCGATTGTGTGAAGCCATGGAAGTGATCCTGGATTGTATGGGTGATCCCTAAAGGCACTAGAGCCAAAGAGATACTCAGACATGGAGCAGAACTAGCCGAAGAGAGGGAAGTGTGTTGCAGGTAGCAAAGCTGAAAAGGAGAAAACTTCTAACCCATTTGATATTGGGCACTACAGGATTTTGAGTCCGCCCTGCTAGGTTATCTGTGGTCCAGTAGTTCTTCACTATGGCCAATCTCCTTTCTTTTGTGATGGTACTGCACACTGTGTTATTGTATGTTAGAATCACATAATTTGCTTCTTGATTTTACAGGATATTACAATTAAGAGAATGTCTTGAGTCCCAGAAGAGACTTTAAACTTTGGGCTTTTAAACAGTGTTGAGACTGAATGACAATGGGGACTTCATAAGTTGAACTAAGTGCACTTTATATTATGATATGGACATAAGTCTATGGGAGCTAGGAAGTGGAATGTGGTGGTTTAAGTGAGAATGGCCTTCATAGGCTCATAAGATTGAATGCTTGGCAGCTAGTTGATGGAACTGTTTGGAAAGGATTAGGTAGTGTGGCCCTGTTGCAGAATGTTTATCACTGGGGATGGGAATGTTTGATTATATGCTGTGAAAATCATTCTTTAAATAAAGAAACTATTTTGGCCATGGCGGGGCACCATAGAAGAAGTAGGTGGGGAAATAGAAGTCCAGGTAGGAGGAGTATGGAGTCAGACAGATTCCATCCAGCCACCAAAGAGGAAGCATGTAAGGGACCCAGGTGAGCTGTGGCCAGATACATTAACAGAAATGGGTTGAATTAAGATGAAAAGGCAAGCTAGCAATGTGCCTGAGACATAGGTCAAACAGGATAAAATTAATAGAAGCGTTTGAATCATTTTGGGGGAGAAATGCGGTGGTTGGTGGGGCGGACCTCTGGCCTGGACGGGGTCAGAAACCTCATTACAACAGGTGGGCTTTGAGATTTCAAAAGCTCATGCCATTTCCTGTTAGTGCTCTCTCTCTCTCCCTCCCTCCCTTCTGTTAGTGGATTGAGATGTGAGCTCTCAGCTGTTTCTCCAGTGCCATGCCTGCCTGTGTGGTGCCGTGTTCCCTGACAGGATGGTCATGGACTCTAACTCTCTGTAAGCAAGGCCCCAATAAACTCTTCTTCTGTAGGTCATCTTGGTCATCATGTCTATCATGGCAACAGAAAAAATAAGACAGAAGTATCAAAGGCAGTGATCTTAGAGAAACAGAATTGTAAGGCTGAATTTATTAAGTATCTGGAACAGACTTTAGAATTCACCAACATCTACAGTTTCTAAAGAGTCCCTTGGTAATATGGAGAACACAAAAAGCCCATTGTTATGGGGAAGGAATTTAGTGGACTGTACATATAACTTTTGACAATTTGTGGAAAACTAATAATACTGTCATAGTGCTTCTAGCATCTCTGAAAAAATTGACAAAGAAAAGAATGAGTTTCATGATAAAAAAAATAACCAATTTCTTGTATCTGAGGATACTGTGGTAAAGAAAAAGAATGAACTCCATAGTCAGATTAACCAGTTTATAGCATCTCTGAATATAGTGGCAAGAAAAGAATGAACTCAATGATACCATTAACTGGCTCCAGAGACACACAACCAGTCTAAAAGTTTCTTCTTTCTTTTAATTCCTTAACTTTTTATTCCTGGTACCACTACCACAATTGACAGGGCAATATACCTGATGTATTGAAAAAAAAAGACAAATGCAAAGTTATAAGAGATAAAAGACCTCAGGAATGTACATCTAATTGACACTGCATTGCATTAATCAATAGCTGCACTTTGAGCAAACGGTGGCTATGACGGTCCTGAACAAGAAGGGTTTCCAGTTCAGGCTGCAGTAACTTTTCTGACTATGGATCATCGTTTCTTCTGTGGCAGATTTTTACAGTTCCTCTACTTCATTTAGGACACTGACTGTCTCAAAGTAACCTGCAGCTTTCCTGACAATTCCTCACTCTCTCTCTCTCCTGCTAAGAACTGTAACCTTTTCTTTTCTTTTTGTTTTTTTTAAATCTTCTGCTACCATATCTATGACTTTCTCCTCCAGATTCATATCCACCACCATAGGAACTGCCTGAGCTTCTTCCACCAAAACTGCCCCCTTTCATGGGTCCATAATTTGATTGCTGTTGTCCATTATAATTTCCAAAGTCATTATAGTTTCCACCACCACCATAGTTACCTCCTCCAAAATTTCCTCCTTCATTGTAACCATCGTATCATCCACCACCACTGTATCTACCACCTTGGTTTCCATATCCTGATTCACCTCCACCATAGCCTCCCCTACTACTATAACCAGGAGCAACAGCATAGTTGCCACCATCACCTCCAAATCCATTATATCCACCATCACCACCTCCATAACTACCTCTGCTGCCACCACCTCCACGACCATAGCCTCCTCTTCCACCAAAGTTTCCACCACGACCAAAATTACCTCCACCACCTCCGAAGTTTCCTCCATGACCCATAAAGTTACCAGACTCACCTCCATGACCTCTGTGTGATCCAACAGACTGCATCTCTTGTTCAGAAAGGGCCTTTTTCACATCACAGTTATGCCCATTAATAGTGTAGTATTTCTGAACAACAATTTTATCAACTGTGTCATGATCATTGAAAGTCACAAAAGCAAATCCTCTCTTTTTTCCACTCTGTCTGTCTTCTATAACTTCTCTGGTTTCAATCTTGCCATACTTTTTTCAAAGTAGTCTCTCAGATTATATTCTTCTGAATCTTCTTTAATACCACCAACAAAAATTTTCTTCACTGTTAAATGGGCACCAGGCTTCACAGAATCCTCTCTAGAAACAGCTTTCTTTGGTTCTACCACACACCCATCAACACATTGCTGAATCCACCTCTCCAACACAAGAGTAGGTCACAAAACCAAAGCCCCTGGAACGCTTTGTTTGGGGATCCCTCATTACCACACAGTCTGTTTGTGTGCCCCATTTCTCAAAATGTTCTCTTAAGCTGTCATCTGTGATTTCAAAGCTCAGACCACCAATGAATAGCTTCCTCAACTGTTCTGGTTCCTTTGGATCATGGCCCTCCATTTTGAGACCAGACTCAGCTCTTCCAACTTGAGTTCAATATCCAGTCTAAAAGTTTCTAAGTGTGCCCTGGAGAATCTTCTCTCCAGCAGCCATAGAACTCAAGTTGTAGAAAATCAAACCCAAACTCTAATGATGGTTTATAATAATATAATATAATAATATAATATATGATAATATGATATATAATAATATAATAAGATTGGCTGAATAACAACAAAAATTCAAGTCTCAACCTTGGAAGGTCTCAGAAGTTAAGGTAAGGAAGTTGATTGTTAAGGAATAGATTCCAGTAGCATGAGATGAAGACATGTAAGTGGAATCTACTGATGTGAGGACTTTGAACCTCAGATGCCAAAGGGTTTATCTCACCCAAGGAAATAATCTCTTCACCCTTAGCAGAGAATGCATCTCCACTCACTTGTCCTGAAATATTGACCTCCCTGCCTTTTTCTGAGGAAATTAATCTTTACTGTAAAGCCCAACCACAAGTAATCTTCCCAGAAGGAGGTGCTAGACAAGATAATTCTGATGTCTCTCATAGCCTTCCAATAGTTGCCTCTATACCTATAACCAGACTTACGGCTGAGTAGGTTCCTGGAGGGAGATAGGAAGTGTAGTCCATGAGGAGGTTTGCTACACCACTACAGAGCTCTGATATTATGGAAATCGATCCTTTTCTGGTTATGGATTTGGCTATGTTGCACATACTGCTTCTGCCAAAACAATCATCCATGGACTTTACAGAAAGCCTTACCACCACCATGGTATCCCACATAACATAGCTTCAGACTGAGGAAATAATTTCACAGCCAGAGAAGTATGACAGTGGGCCTACATTCACAGGATTCACTGCCTTTACCATGTTCCCCATCATCTGGAAGCAGCTGGTCTAATAGAGCAATAGAATGGCCTTTTGAAAACAGTTACTGCACAAATTGGGTAGCAGTATCATCTGGTGGCAAGGTCATATTAAAGGACATGGAAGAAGGAAGATATGCCTTTTGCCTATTGCCCTCACTCTCATTGGCAAGTTCATCATCCTGTTCCTGAGGCATTCCTTCCCTGGTGTTAGAGCTCACTTCTTTAGGATTCCAACAAAGACTGAAACCTGGTAACTGTTTAGGTCTTTTCTGGGACTCCAGCACCAGATTGGAACATCTGAGATATTCAGTCTTGAGAACTGAACAACTACGGAATCCTTGGCTGTTCCTTCTAGAGGCAGGCATATAACTGTAGATAGACCACTCAGATGGCAGCTTGTGAACCATCCTGATAAATTTCCTATGTGTGTGTGTGTGTGTGTGTGTGTGTGAGAGAGAGAGAGAGAGAGAGAGAGAGAGAGAGAGAGAGAGAGAGAGAATGTAAAATTCTATCAGTTCTGTTCTTTTAGAGAAACCAGGCTAATACAATATCAGTAACACTAGCAAAACATAGAGTGAGATGATGATTCAGATAAGTGTATGATTTTCCATTTCAGAAAGTCAGAGTTACATCAAAGGTACTCCCAATATAACCAGACTTCACAATGCTTTCAGTACTTACCTCCATAACCTGTAGATCTGTACTTACAGTCCTTCCTATGATCCGCACTAGATCATCCAGTGCCTCTGGTCCATATCTGCAAAAGCAACAAGATGCCACTCAGAGGACAACAGTAAATGGCAAAAATGCTGCATGTTTCATCAGTAGATAAATAATACAAATGTAGCCCCACCGAGATCACCCTCACAGATCTGAGTAAAATGATGTATAAACTTGTCCAGCTTTACCTTTAAGTAGGAAATCTGTTATATGGAGAACTAGTAACACTATAGAACTACTTACATATACTGTTTTGTGCAACAAAGTTTGCAGTTTTATTTAAATATTAATATGCTTATTTAAAGCAACAATTGCATAATCTAATCTATGGGCAGTTAGAATTCATATCCAGCATCACAAAACAAGAAACATTTATAAGTAAATGATGTCCCTCCAGAAATGATAGTAAATATGCAATAAATTTCTAAACCACAGTTAAAATGCCCTGTGGTGTATTTAAAGTTATAAATAAAGTTAAAGTTTTGTGTGTGTGTGTGTGTTCTGGAATGTTCATTTTGTCTTCTGAGTCTCAAGATGTCTCAGTGCCATGATTGCTCTAGCTCCATTTAGGAAACAAAGATCATCAAGTATTACAAAGAAAGAACAGATACCTACCAGTGAAAAGTCCTGCTGCAGCATGAAAAACAAGAAATTTTGGATGCATTAAAAAAGAAAACAAAATTGAAAAAGGATTATTATAGTAAACTGAACAAGAAATGGTCAAGTTGCTTTGGTAATTAATATATGTAATTGATTTACTTCAAAACTGTAATTGTGAATTTTCAAATTGTAAGTGTTGTTGTAAGAGTTAGTTATTCATAAAAATCAGAGTGAGAGGAAACCAGCACCTTTATCTCCTCCAGTCCTAGATGTAGCAGAAACTGAAGCTCCAAGTGGACAGGACCCTTCCAGCAACTCAGGTAAGCAAAGCTGGAGCTGTGGGTCAGGAGAACAGTTCTTGGCTGGCTCCCCATTTTAATTAGCCAAGTAGAGAAAAACTTGTAAGATGGTACAGAAGAAAAAAAGTGTCTAAACAAAATTTAATAAAACCAGTCTGGAATATCATGAGATCTACCAGGAGGAAGATCAAAGAGTGGTAACTCACACCTTTAATTCCAGCAGTGGTGGGGGTGGGGCGTGGACGAACAGACATGAGGACATAATGGGACAATGTGGGACGGGATTCCTTTAATCCCAGCAGATTTGAGAGTTTGAGGCCAGCTTGGTTTGCAAAGGGAGTTCCAGGCTCCCAGGCAGGCAATGGTAGTGCCTTACCTTTAATCTCTTAAGATCTTTCTGTGTTTCTGTGAGTTCAAGGCTAACTACCAAATAGTAGTAGCTCACATCTTTAATCTTAACCTGGATGGGATACAATTGATCGAAGAAGAAAGTATTTGCAACGAGAAGCGGGCTGAGGAAGATGGAAGATAACTGGGTGAGGTTTGACTGTGGTAGTGTATCTCTCTTTGATATTTCAGCCTTTCTCTGATATCTGGCTCTGAGTTTCTTATAATACAACCAGAATTTATGCAGCACAAACCAAAAACAAATAAACAAACAACAAAAAAATATGATAGAAAATCTATCTCCTGAGCTAAAGATGTGTCTTCTTTACCAGACACAGGGAAAAGTCCACATCAAGTATCACCCAGAGTATGCAGTGAATTGCCAGGTGTGGGAGCAGCTGCTGGAATCCCTAACCTATTCTACTTCTTATTTACCAATTCAGAACTCTTTTTGAGAAACATATGGTTTATTGTTCTTGCTTGAGAGAATATTCTTTTGCAATATTGCTGATCAAAACATATACACTACAAATGGTGTCTAACCTCAGCAATTTCAACATATTTTAATTTTTATGAAGATAAAAGCCAATGCGTGCCAATATAACTATCTTACTTATTTACTGTTTTTGCGGCAGGGTCTCACTATGTAGCGCTGATTGTGTTAGAAATTGTGTAGATCTGACTTACTTCAAATGCCCAGATATCTGCTTACCTCTGCCTTCCAAGTGCTGGAATTAAAGGTGTACACCACTATGCCCACCTAGTTATCCTTAAAAGAAAAGAACTAGGAACACTGAATTAACATGTGTTCATGAGTGCTTGAGACAATAAAGGGACATATCCAGGATCCTTCCATGCGCTGACCCAAGAGTAATGTATGCATATTTGTATATGTTATAACAATAATTTGCTAAGAACAGAAAATACAGGTGGAAAATGGTATTATAAAATGAATATCCACCATAAATGTTGAAAGTAACATATAGATATTGCTTGATAAACAGTGGTGTTTGTAATACTATTTGTTATTGGAACTGTTGAAACCAAAACATAATCTTTGTAAAAATCTGTTGAGGATTTCTGTAAAGAATCCCTCATTCTTTTCCTCTGTATGATGCTTTTTGTGCCCCTCAAAAAAATATAGACAAAAGCCCTTTGTTAGGTATAAACACAGACACACTCAGACAGACAGACATACTGGGACAGAAACAGACTCAGGACAGATTCACAAAACAGCATTCAGGCAGACACAGATTAAGACTTGTTCACTAGACAGAAGAGGATAAAAGATACAAATGAAGGAAGTAGGGAAATTAAATGTGGGCTCACTTGTAGCTAAATGACACCAAAAAGAAGGCTTTGATCTCTTAATACAACACTGATGTATTATTGGTAACTCAGTTTGTTATTAACATATTTAAGTCACCTGCACTTTTAAATTAGTAGGGAAAAACTTAAGCTTTATCAAACACAGTTTTGGTGATATATTTTATATTTAATAAAACCAGTCTGGAATATCAGAGAACAGATCCACCCACAGTCAAGTCAGGAGGGTCAGAGAGTGGTAACTCATGCCTTTAATGCCATCATGGGAAAAATCAGGAGTGTTGACCTATGCCTTTAATCCCATAGCTCCAGAGACAGAGATTTTTCTGTGTTTCTGTGAGTTCAAGTCCTAACTACCAAACAGTAGTAGCTCACCTTTAATCTTAACTCTAGAATATGATGTGGAGTTGAATCCAGAAGTAAAATAACTGGGAAAGAAGGTATTTAAGACATGTGTGGGAAGACAGAATTATTCTGTAGAAGTGACTAGGAATGAGGCTGAGGAAGCTGGAAGATAGCTTTTACCCTGAGAAGTTGGCTGGGTGACTTGACTGTGGTCTGTTTCCTCTCTCTGATATTCTAGCTTTTCCCCAATATCTCACTCTGAGTTTTCATTAAATACAAACTAGAATTTGTGTTTCACACAGTAGTTGTCACTTCATAGAGGACAAAACCAAACCCTAAATGTTGATTAGTAGACAGACAGTAGACCAGTGTTGTTCCACTCAAAGTTTGAGTTGATAGAGCTGGAAAACATTGTCTCTCATAGCTCTCTTTTCCCTGGGACAACTAGTCTACCAGCAAATGTATACTTTACTGGTATTGGTATATTTATGACTTGGCTCAGAAGGACTGTGCCTCTAAGATATTAGGTAGCTGAAATGGTAGAAAACTCTGGGTTTCCGTCTTGGAAACTTTATGATGATAACATAAATGATAAATTTAATAAAATTAATAAATTGTAAAAAAATTTCAAAGCTGTGCCTTTTGAATCTGCTTTGTCATGAAGATTGGTGATATATTCATGCTCAATGCAGTCTATAACTTCAGTAAGCCATAAAGATTCTGATGTGTAAAGAGCTAAGTAAACATTCCTTGTCATTTAAGTGTCTGTTTCTTTATTTGAATTTTTGCTTCCAACAGTTCATAAATTTTACTGTTTATTCAGACAAAACCATTAGCAAAATTTAAAAGCCTTTTAATATAGATAAAACCATAAAGTATATGTATTCAAAATGTAAACAAATTTAATTGAGTATTACTGTACAATATTATTTTAAGGTGTGTCAATTTTGTTTATATTGCATTTGTTTAACTCTGTAAAGCTGTGCTCCTGTGCCTGCCTAAAACACCTGATGGACTATTAAAGAACTAAATGGCCAATAGCAAGGCAAGAGAAAGGATGGGTGGGGCTGGCAGGGAGAGAGTGTATATAGAAGGAGAAATCTGGGAAAAGAAAGTAGTACTCAGAGAAGGAGGAGGACCCCAGGGGAACCACTCAGACACACAGTCAGCCATGGAGAAAGAGTGAAAGTGAGATTACAGAAGTAAAAAAAGGAAAAAGCCCAGAGACAAAAAGTAGAAGGGCTAATTTAAGTTAAATTTTAAACAAAAAGCAAGCAAGAAACAAGCTAAGCTAAGACTAGATATTTTATAAGTAATAATAAGCCTCTATGTATTATTATTTATTTGGGAGTTAGGTGGCATGCCCCTAAAGAGCCAAAAAGTAAAAAAAAAAAAAAAAAAAAAAAACATTAAAAATAACATTTTGATGCCCAACATGGGGCTTGAGTTTCTGTAGTCCTTGAGAAAGCTACAAGAAAAAGAAAAGAAAAAAAAAAAAGAAAAAAAAAAAGCTTAGGCTCCTTAAAAAACAAAAACAAAAACAAAATCTCTGCTGTACAGCAGAACACTTAAATAACTTTTTTCACTCTAAATAGAAATAAAAAAAAAAAAACTAAGTAAAAAATAAGCCTGCCACAGTACAAGCATGGAGCAATCTAGAGCTCTGGGAAGGTTGAATGGAGTTTTTGGTCACCTACTTCTGACTGAGATGTGAAATTTAGGATTGGCTTTCACAGTTCAAGAGGCAGACAGAGCTAGCCAAGAGCTGTGGGGAGAGGATCCAGGTGTGGCTTAGCTGTTTAAAGGTTTTCTCACTGAGTCATAAAAAGATGAGGAACACATAGTAAAAGAGGTCCAGATAGAAAAAACTTCTAAATAGGTTACAGTGTGTTTACCAATATAGGTAGGTTTAAGAAAAAAAGAAAAGATATAGTCATAGGAAACATGAATAATTTAAAAATAAAGCCTTTAAAGAGAGAAGTAAAAAAAAAAGTAATAAGCCACAGAAATGGGAAATACATGGAGAGTCTGGATCTTGTATGTTATTGTGATGGTTTTGAATATTTTGATCAATGATAAGCAAATGACAGTTACTAAGAAACATGGGATTGAAAGGACTGCTGAAATAATACAGTCTAGATATTTTAAGAATGCTATAATTTTAAAAAAGAAGTAAAAAAATGTATTTTTCAAATGGAAATAAAAAGTTCTTTGGGGTTTAGTTCCAACAGGAGACAAAAAGTTGTGGATTTCTCCAGAAAGGAGACGGATCATATTTGATCAAGGGAGACCTCCTGAACCTTGATAAGGTAATATCTATCAACAAAGATAATAGCTTGTCTTCAAAGAACTTGACCATCATTTTAAATTTTCTCTCTGAGACCTTAAAGCTGCTTCACCCACATATAGAAGGAAGTAGTCTGGAGAATACTATTATACATGTTTCTGCTCTTGTATAAGGTATTATACCTCTGCAGAAATTTTAAAATGTAAAGTTCTAGTTTTTAAAGGTATTAGTATAAAT
This sequence comes from Sigmodon hispidus, assembly GCA_004025045.1. Lineage (NCBI taxonomy): Eukaryota > Metazoa > Chordata > Mammalia > Rodentia > Cricetidae > Sigmodon > Sigmodon hispidus. The sequence goes on along the minus strand of PVIH01006761.1, from coordinate 15,935 downwards.
TATATAGGACAATCAAGAAACATAGTAGTTGTCATTTATAACAATCAACTTTGTAGATATATTAGGTATGTTTTCAAGGTTAAGTAAATATATTTAGATAAATAAATGGTCTTCTAACACTTCAGAGACCTATAAAATATGGCATTTAAAATGTTTTGTTAACTTAAAGTTTTTCATGACAATGAGACACATCTGTTCCTGGCAGCACCAGTTAGTTTACTTCAGAGAAGATGACTGGCATCAAAGAAACTCCTTATGGAGTTTGCTTTTCATGTGGCAATGCTAGCCATTTGGGCAAGAAGCTGCTCTAGCCTAGACTATTTGACAATATGTTGTATAAACTACAAAACCCACAGGAAAGTGACTGTTAAACTTTGCCAAAACAAGGCAGGATATTCTTTTAGGGTTCTTGCTTCACAGAAGAAACTGCCAGGCACTCTACAGGACACAGAGAAAAGTGACTGACAAACTTTGCCAATATAGGGAGGGCAGTCTTTCAAATTTCCTGCTTTTTTGAAAAGTCTCCCAGATACTATATGCTGTTGGCTAAAGATGGATTCTCCATTGTTACAAAGGAACTTTGGGTGATTATCCAAGCAACCGAATGTCTCTGTTGTTAAATATTGCATCCTTCTGGTCTTTTATGGAGTTTAAGACTAAATGGTTACAGTTGTAGTTTTCATTAGATATTATAAAAAGTAAGTTAGATATAAAACTTTGGATTGAATAAGTAAGAATAGATAATGTGTTTTTCTTTGAATATGCTAAATACAAATGAATTGAATGTTGTAAATTAATTCTTACTTAATAACTCTTTTTGCTGTAACAGTCTGACTAGGTTAAAATTAAAACTTTCATTTTTGTTTAGACAAAAAGAGGAAAATGTGGAATATTATTTTAAGGTGTGTTACTTTTGTTTGTTTTATTTGTTAACTCCGTGAAGCTGTGTTACTGTGCATGTCTAAAACACCTGATAGGCTAATAAAGAACTGAATGGACAACTGCAAGGCAGGAGAGAGAGACAGATAGGGCTGGTAGGCAGAGAAAATATATAAGGAAAAATCTGTGAGAAAAAAATAAGTAGCCACCAAAGTCTCCTAAGGGGGAAAAAAAAGCCCAAGGACAGATGTTACAATGCAGAATTCTACCAAACATTCAAAGAAGAACTAATATCAATACTCTTCAAACTGTTCCGTACAATAGAAACTGAAGGAACATTTTCAAACTCTTTTTATGAGGCTACAGTCACCCTGATACCCAAGCCACTCAAAGATACAACAAAAAAGAGAATTACAGACCAATCTTCCTCAAGAGCATTGATGAAAAAAATATTCAATAAAATATTAGCAAACTGAATTCAACAACATATCAAAAAAAAGCACCCCCATGATCAAGTAGACTTCATCACAGAGATGCAGGGATGGTTCAACATACAAAAAACTGTCATCCTTCATATAAATGGCCTGAAAGAAAAAAATCTCCTTAAATGTTGAAAAAGCCTTTGACAAAATCCAATATTCTTTCATGATAAAAGTCCTGGAGAGATCAGGAATTCAGGGAAAAATACCTAAACATAATAAAGGCAATATACAGCAAGCTGACAGCCAACACAAACTAAATAGAGAAAAACTCAAAGCAATCCCACTAAAATCAGGAACAAGACAAGCTGTCCTTTCTCAAAGTTTTAGCTAAGGCAATAAGAGAACGAAAGGAGATTAAGGGAATACAAATTGGAAAGGAAGAAGTCAAACTATTTCTATTTGCAGATGATATGATTGTATACCTAAGTGACCCCCAAAATTCCACTAGGAAACTCCTACAGTTGATAAATACCTCCAGCAATGTAGCAGGATACAAAATTAACTAAAAAAAAAAAAAAATAGCCTTCCTATACACAAATGATAAAAGGGCTGAAAAAGATATCAGGGAAACATCACCCTTTATAATAGCTGCAAATAGCATTAAATATCTTAGAGTAATTCTAACTTAAGTAATGGCAGATCTGTTTGACAAGACCTTTAAATCATTGAAGAAAGAAATTAAAGAAGATCTCAAAAAAATGGAAAGATTTCTCATGCTCCTGGATAGGTAGAATTAGCATAGTAAAAATGGCAAAACCAATCTACAGATTCAATGCAATCCCCCTCAAAATCCAAACACAATTTTTCATAGACCTTGAAAGAACAATATACAACTTCATATGGAATAACAAGAAACCTAGCATTGCCAAAACAATCTTGCTCAATAATATAACTTCAGGAAGCATCACCATCCCTGACTTCAAGCTATACTAAAAAAGTAACAGAAATAAAAACAGCCTATTAATGGCATAAAAACAGACTTGTGAATCAATAGAATCAAATTGAAGAATCTAACATTAATCCAAACAACTACTAACATCTGATTTTTGACAAAGAGAGCAAAAATATACAATGGAAAAAAGATAGTATCTTCAATAAATAGTGCTGGCATAACTGAATGGTAGTAGGTAGAAGAATGCAAATAGATTCATATCTATCACCCTGCAGAAAACTCAAATTCAAGTGGATCAAAAACCTCATCATAAGCCAGGCTACAGTGAACTTGATAGAAAATAAAGTGGGAAATACCCTTCAACACATTGGCACAGGTGACCACTTCCTAAATATAACACCAGTAGCACAGACACTAAAACAACAATTAAGTTAAGAAAAGTTGAACAGAAACAAGCCAAGCTAAGGCTGGGCATTTATAATTAAGAATAAGCCTTTGTGTGTAATTTATTTGGAAGCTGAATAGCAGGTCCCCTAAAAGAGCAAAAACAACCAATAACAAAGTATAAAATACTCTTTGTAGTAGACTGTGCAAAAGGAATGAACTAAATATAATTTACTAGAAATATAGCATCTTCTGTGAATTTGGTGTTCTCTGGAATAAAAGTAATAAAGCTGTAGTTAAAAGTTCTTGCACTAATAATCCTAAAAACTTCATGAAGATAATAAGATCCATTTAGAAGGCTTTTTTTTTTTTTTTAGGGATTCCTTATATGGTTGGATTTAATGTTTTTATATAGGTCAATTAAATCAATTGTGAGACAATCAACTTTTTAGAAAGTAGAATTTAAGCCTCAGTAGGAAATTGACATCATTTTCCTGTTCTCTAAAGGCAAGAAAAATTCTTCTGAGGAATAAAAATTACATGTGAAGCCACTTAAATTAAAAACAGCCTTTTCCATTTATTAAGACCCTTGAGGCAGGGCACAGATTTAGTGCAGAAAAAAAAATTCTACAAGTATCAGAAAAATATCATTGCATGCCTTTACCCTGCACCTACTTCCTGCTACTTAGTTAACATTACTATGACACATGTATCAGAACAACTGAACCAACTAGTCGTTAATCTTGAAGTGAGAAATCTGTTCAGCTAGAAAAAAGCTCTCATGGTTTATTTTCCAGTCTAGCAAATTTGATAGCTAAAGAGGAGTCAATGTATCACAGCACACAAGGGCTCTCTCCATGGCCCAGGTGTCACCATACATTTATGTCTGGGCTTGTGAGTTGCTTAAGGCCATTTGGAGTTTTAATTTTCACCCAAGCTTTGTGTGAAACAAATTAGTCATAGGTCTGATTGAGACCATCGGTGTTATCCACCAACTGCTATACCTTGGTGGAAATGTTTTTAGCTGGACTGTCCAATATGGTAGCCTCTAGTCACACTGGACATGTCAAACTAAACAGGCATAATAGAACTAACACTGAATTTTCATTTTTAAAAATGTTAATGTGAATTTACATATCTACATGTTAGCTAGTGGCTGAGATTGAGCAAAATAGCCATATATGATTTGCTGTTTGCTTATTTGTTTGTTAGAGTCTTATATTGTAGCCCAGACTGGCTTGAAATTCATAATGTAGCCCAAGTTTGCTGTGAAGTCAATCCTCCTGCGTTAGCCTCTCAAATGCTGGGAATACAGCAGGAGGCAGCACACTCATTTCAGCTTTATATAATTTTTGAGACCATATTAACTGGGCCCATTATTTGCTTAAGTCATTTGAAAACAGGAAAAGGTAGAGAATGTCTATCCTATCCCAGTTTGCAAGGGGCAGGCAGGTTTGGGACCTTATCTGCTTAGTAGCCACTTTGTGTGATTCTGAAGCTCTGCAATTTGAGAATCACTTCCTCAAGCTCATTTGTCTGTGTGGATCACAAAAGGAGTAAAAGGCACACCTCAATAAGCCACGGCAGTGCACAGTGTCCTTAACATCTGTAAGTGGCATAAGTGCACAGTAGCCAGACACTGTTTAACTAAGCCTGGGAGGAATCTGTGCCCTTTGCCTTCCTCAGCACCCAGCTGTGAATCAGAAGAAATGCAGAACAAGACACATACGATGATGACAATATCATGCAAATCATGACTTGTTGGCTATAATGGGAAAACTAAAATAGATAATGACATATATAAATCCATTTTTATACAGAAAGCTAAAATTAGGGGTAAGTGATCTTTTATATTTTCTAGTTTGTAGTGAGATAAAAATACAGGATAAAAAATCATCACTTTTTTAGTGAATGAAAGAATTTTTGTGACCTACCCAGACTGAAGGTGAACTTTTCCATAGTCTGTGACTGAGTGTACCACAAGCAACGGCTATAGCCTATAAAGTGTGGGGTGTCCACTGGACCCCACTAACCGACACTTTGAAAAGAGATAATTCCTATCTGGAATGGAGCTTTTTATTTACTAGCCTATGGTGTCTGGAAGGAGCATTGTTTTCCTTTTATAGAAAGGCCTACATCCATGCACATGCTGGCATTACTAAGCAGATTTAAAGAGAAAAGGAACACAAGAAACAAGAGGGAATAAGGTGGGTGGGTAGGGGAAGAATCTAAAGGGAGAGAATAAAGGATGGGCTTAATCAAAACATATCTTACACATGTTTGAAATTATCAAACAATAAACATTAACTTAAGACTACATTCTTTGATCAAAATAGAAAAAAACAAATAACAATTAATGACCTAAATGAAATTAAGGTCTCGGGTTTCTTCTTACCTTTCACTCACAGCTAGCCAATTGTTGATTAGAAAATCCTTTGCAATATACTGACCAACTTCAGTTGTTGCCACAACCTGTATTATATTTGTTTCATTAGAAGGGAGTGGAGACTCACTGATAGCATACTCCATAAACCTACAAGAGTCCAGTTGTAAAATATAAACAAGCTTTTTATAAAACTCCGTGGTTCTAAATTAGTAATGCATAAATGTTTGGGTTTTTTTCTCTCTTTTTGGGGGGATATTGATTATGCTTCCCCAGCAAGAATGTTTAAGGTAAAATTAATGGCATTACCTGTTAAGTATCCATGGCTCTTTACTGCAGCTCATTGCACGGATAAGATGAGTCCTTTCCTCTTCCTCAGTTGCATTGATATAAAAATTAAACAAAAAGTCCCACTCCTTTTCAGTTCCCAAAGCAATGCCATTGCACAAAACCACTCTTTGAATCTGACGAGGTATTCTGAAAGGCATAACAGAAGAAGGCATTCCCCATGGTAGTTCAGTAACACAGCTATCCAAGTTGTCATATATTCAAAAGCAGCAATTTAGTATTTTATATCTGAGCCATAAAGATAAAGAGCTAATGAAACAAGCAAAGGAACTCTCATTAACATTATGATAAGAAAGATCATTAATTTAGCAGAGTGGTTGAATTTTCAAAGAGGTAAATTATAATAGTGCAACATACATCAATAAGGTAGTTTGGTCTTGGATCTCTTTATCATATTTTCTTAGAGTCTATCTGAAGTGCTAAATGAAAGGCAATAAGTTTCAAGACTCAGTTCTTAATGACAGTTCAAACTCAGATGGTAGGTGGGGTTCTCCAGTATATTCACAACATTACCAAACAACCACAAAGAGCAACCTACTAACAAGCACAAACCAAACTTGTGGGAGAATAAAATATCAGCAGCCAAAGGCCATGGCCTCAAACCATTACTGAATGAATCTTATTCTATCATTATGCCCAGACCTAATTTAGATAATTTTTTTCATTCAGTAGGCAGAGGCAGGTGGATCTCTTCGAGTCCAAGGTCAACCTGGTCTACAGAGCTAGCTCCAGGTCACCTAGGGCTACACAGAGAAACCCTGTCTCAAAAAGCAAACAAATAAAAAAGATAATCTCTTTTTCAGGAAGAGTGTGTCTGAAAAGTAACTGAGAAGCTCAACAAAGTGAAAACAAGAACTAGCACGCCCAATTATAAGCACATCACCAGGGTAGAGAAACCGAGGGCATTGATGTAGGAGCTGAGCAAGGGAGCTACATTGCAGGTAGCCCTTACTTAGACTCTGGATTGGCCATCCACTTTCTGAAGAACTCTTTGGACATCTGGAGACAGTCTTCAAGACCCAACCAACAGGCAGTTTCAAAAACTTTTTCCAGTGATTGTCTTGAAAGAAAAGTCAGAGGAAAGCTGTTAAATTCGAATTATCACCTTCATTTTCTTCTGCTTCTAACAATGTCTGTTTCACATGACAATGAGAACCTTAAAATATCCTCTTACAACACTGAGCTTCTTTTTTAAAAATAGCTTTTATGATGACAAATTTATTAAAGATTCAGAAAACCGTTTTCAGAGAGTTTTGGGGCACCAGAAAAGCTCCTAACAAATAGTATTTTTAAGACATTAGAAATAAATTCCTGCCATTATTCCTCTCCCTCAAAGACACATGGATGGGTGTGCACACACTCCACATCTGTTGTCAATTTACTTCCCCCTCTCTTATAATAATCCCTTTATGAATTAAAAAATATCTGCAGTGTATCTGATTTAGTATGTTGAAAAATAAAATGTTTTCTCTATTCAAGAAAAGTTCCTTTTTCCTCCTGTACAATTTGGTAAGCACCTGATTCTTCCTTCTGTCAATTATTGTGTATATGTACACACACACACACACACACACACACACACACACAAACACAGACACACACACACACACACAAAGACCAAGGAGCTTATTTTATTGTTATAGCTAAGCAAGGGTCTGCATTACTGTTCAAAAGTTCAAACTGAGTTCAAAGAAGGGCCCTAAACAAGAATGAACACAAGATAGTCATGCTTTGTTGTGTGTCTTGCTACAGTCACCAAGTTTGGGGTCTGAGCAAAAGAAGCCAGACAAAAGCCAATGCCCTTTTGCCCCACCCCCCACCCCAACTCAGCCTAATGTGACCTTGGAAGAAGTAGTTTTGGGATGTGCATGGGTGGAGGTCCTCTGAAAGATGCCCTTAGAAATCAGTTTATGTGTTCACTCCCTCTCTGCACCTATCCCAAACTTGGGCTAGTTGCGCCAAGATGGGATGCTGTGAAAATCAGCTTCTGCCAGAAGTTGCTGGAGGAAAAACACTGGCCCAGGATGCTACAAAATATAAGCCACTCAGCCTGTTTTAGAAGAGCCTAGACTATCTGGTTAACACATGTTCTTCACAGCTGAGTGCATTTGTGCCTTCCTGATCATGCATATAATAACACACACACACATACACACACACACACACACACACACACACACACACACACACACACACACTCTGTCCTTGTACTTAATTATCCAATAGTATGGGCTTCTAGTTGTAAACTATGGCACTGATTTCTACTCCCTCAGCAGAGTACTCCTGAGTAAGAGTGATCATGTTTTTGTACATTTTTATTTCTTGTTTGGTCTGATTGATTTAACTTTGATGTTTCTAGAAGATGTAGCTGTCGTTAGTGGCTGCTACCCACCTCCAAGTTTAGAATTCCAGCATACAAACACAAATGGAACAGAGGTTCCATAGCCTCATGTTGCCTTTCAGCTCCTTCCTAAATCATCCTGAAAATGGACTTACTCCCCATAAGACAGTCATCACAGTAATTAAATATAATCATATACAAGCGACTGATGAGTACTTACTGTCTACTCAGTTCATGTTTGTATTATGGTACAATTCTTGCTAACAATAACAAAGAGAAATTTTAGGTAACTAGTTAGAAGCTAGTAGACTGTCAGGACCTGGAGAACGAACCGCATCTCAGTATCAGCTCTAAGTCTTCACCCCCTGCATCCCTAGTAACACATCAGTTTGGCAGTGATGGATAAAGGAAAGGGAAGCATTGCATTGTCTCTCTGTAAGATTTAAGATATTATATGAAGAAGAAAAATGTGGAGGCTGCAGGACTTGGTTAAGGTCTACACATTAATAAAGTTGTTTCTTCTTCTTCTTCAAAAAAGTGTTTTTTTTTAAATATATTTTTCTTTAGTTCTTTTTTTATCTGCTTTGTTATATGAGTTTAAATCAAAAGAATAGAATAAAAGTTGTGTCTCTGGCCCTATGTAGAGATGTGACTTTATGAATTGCCAGAAATATTCCTATCTAGCAGAAGGCGTTTTGGTAAAGAGCAAAGACAGTTCATTAGCTCTTCTCTTAAGTGTCAATCCAGATAAGGTTCAGATTACAACATACACTAACATGTAGGTTGGCACAATTCTCTCAACATTGTCTTCTTTCATCCATTAAGGTTACTCCACTTTCCTCAGCAAGAAGCTCTGTCTTCTGACTAAGTCCTGTGTGCCTTGTCAGATTTCTTTCAGTGAAAAACACTGAGGAGCAGAAAAGTGTCCAGAGCAAAATCCTAATGGTGAGTCAATGTTTTCACTGATGGTTTTCCTATGGTCTTTGGTTTACTGGTGTAGGGTAGATATCCTTAGCACAACCCTTTACCCATATTAGGATACATTTAAAATTGTAATCAGTAATAGAACTTTTGCAAATGTAGAGTTTTTAAACTTCTAGGCGCATACACATATGCATTGCAGGTCAATGAAGAACTTAAGGTATTGCTTCCTCTGAGAACACACAGCTCACCAGGTCTGGAGTCACAGTTCTCAAACAGCATTCAGTCTCTCTAGTAACATGTACTAAGATTTTAGTTATTAAAAAAGATTCTCTTTCACAAAGCTGAATGCCCATCTACTAAGTCATTTAATTCAATTATTGTCACTTAAAAAATACTTACAGAGCTAAATAATTGTCTTGTAATGATGCCATATTTTTTCGAATTATAGTCGAATAAGTATTCCATATTGAGTTAAATCTCTTTAGTAAATACTTCTACAAACCACAAAGAAAAGTTATCATTATTTCTGACACACAACACTGAGTTCCAAGTGTATTACTATTTATTAATAGAAAAATGACAAGCTTTTTTCTGAAATGATATTTGTTACTAAATACACTGATTTATTTTTAAACTTTTCCATGTTCAGTTGCTTCACACATAAAACCACAAATAGTGGCACAAAACAAGAGCTTGGTAAATGCTAGCAGTTCCTATCATTTGCTATCAGCCCAAATGTATCTACTGAGGTTACAAAAATCAGGCCTTAGTTAACATTGCTGAGAACTAGCTAGATGCTAACTATTAAAACTCCCTCAGGCAGCACAACTGTCAATTTATATAAAACCAGTCATCAGAGGCCAGCAGCCTTCCTCTAAGTCACCCTCTCTACACTCAGAGAAGCTCCCAATACTCCTTTGGATATAAGAAAAAGGAGCACCTGGAACCCGAGGTGTTTACAATATCACATTCAGAATAATCCAGAAACTCACTTGCAAATCATCACTCTCTGCTTTGCTTATGGTCCGTGACTTTCCAAAGGGTTGCTTCTAACATCTGCTCTGATCTCACTCTTGACATCTTTCTTCCAAATCCTATGGAAGAGCTACTGATGGGAATTTTTCATCTGCTATTCTCTCGTAGATGACAGGACATAATTGCTTCATTCGTAAGTGCTAATTTCCATCTTTCTCGGCCTAACAGTGACAAAGCTTTTGAAACTCTTATTCTTTTCTGGAACATATTTCATGGGTTGAAATTGCTGAACCTCTTAAGACATGAATATTAGAGTTATGAACACAGGGTTGCTAAGAAACTATTTGTTTGCCTACAAATCTTTTTGAGAAACTGTTCCTAATATATACTATTTTTCTATAAGAAAAAGATATATAATTTCTACCACTTCGGTGTCTTTCTTTCTTGCTTGCTTGCTATCTTTTGGATACACCTCTACTTCACCAAGAATAAAAAACCCTGCTAAACTTTTCCCTCACCCATCTCTAAGGCCAGGTCTATGGCTAATACGTTTTATTTTTTTAAGAATAATTTGTTGTAGTTAAAAAGAAATAAATCAATCATCTGGAATTAATAGAACATTGTTTTTGGAAAGGTCTGCTCCACAGATGCTGGCTAGAACACAGAAAGAGGCAAAGGGGGTTGATTTAAAAGCCACATAACAAAGCATGAAATTACCTTCCATAATGGATATATAGCATAGTTGTTCATATCACTGTTTATCAAGTTTACCAAGACTTCACACCACACTAGGATCTCATCTTCTTCAGCAAGGTACTTGGTTAAATCAAGTGCTGTCTCAATTTCAATATAATTGTTTCTGTTTGGTTTAAAAAACACACACTCAAAAAACCTTGACATACTAAAAGATCTTCTATCTTTTCATATCTGCTCCATTTTCAACGACTAAGAAACCAAGCAGAAGGGAAAAGACTCACCATATCTATAACACAGATCTCAGCAACTGCTGCCAGGCTTTATATCCACTTGGTTCATTCAAACATCCACATTAGAAGCCGTAGAAAACCCAGGCCAATTGTTGAGTTATGTAATATTGAGTATTCATAATGTGTTCTTACAATATACATTCCATTCAATAGGTCCCAACCCTAAGCATTCTCAGTTGAATGCTCTGCCAGCTGCTGGTGGCCAGAGCAGACAGCATATGACACTGCAGTTGCGTGCAAGCTAAGAGCATCACTGAGAAGTTCAGCTGGAACCTAGGAAGGCAAGGAGGGGATCTCAGAAAGTAAGATGCCTACAGAGAATAGAGTTCCCAAAGCAAAAGTATTCACATGGAAACACCCCAGGGGAAAGGGGAAGTCAGAGAAGTGCTCCAGAAAGAATCACTTGAGAAGAGCATCAAAGGCCATGTGTGACTGCTAAAGGTAGAGAAGGCAGCTCAAGACAAGGAGAAAGCAGTGGAGAGCACCGTGGGGAGCACTGTGGTGGGCAGGCCAAGCCAATAGGTGGGATGTTGTGTGTCTAGTGAGAGGAAAAGCTAGGAGATCAGGTCATTCCGTCTAATGAGAGACAAAGATAACAGATCAAGTGGTTTGAACCTGGGGAGATCATTGAAAATTGGGATAAAGAGTTAGGATTTCTTGGGAAGGGAATCTAGGTTTCTAAGCAGCTAAAATAATGTGATAGAATTGAACTTGAACTTCTATTGTCACAATGCTAAAAGTCATAAAGGAACTCAAAGGAATAAAGGCTGAAAGCTAAGGAAGGAGATCAGAAGAAAGATGATTAGAAATGGCTTCGGATGTAAGTAGTAGAAGTAGTAAGATGAGCATCCAGAAGGCTTTACCAAGAGTGGAGAGATGCTGAGCGGCTGATCGTGAGAGCATGAGATATGGAAATGGGACAATAAGGTGCCTCAGAGGTTTTAAGTTTTGGCAATGGGGAAAACAATGGGGGAGGAAGGGAGAGAGAGAGAGAGAGAGAGAGAGAGAGAGAGAGAGAGAGAGAGAGAGAGAGAATAGTAACATTCAGTGGTTAAGGTAATGGATTGAAAGATTACAAGATAATCACCAGACAAGGGAGAAAAGAGAAGAGATGTCCATTTACATGTGTTTTATGTTCTAGCATCTGAGCATCTTACTGAGTCTTTTAGCTAATAAAACAACCACCTAAATTATAGGACCAAATGAGTCATCCCATGAAAAGAAGAGAGACAATATAAACATAATTATGCTTAAGGATGCTCACAGTGATAACAAGAAATGAAGTAGAAAAATCAAATTTCGAGCCAAAGTGTCAAGAAGCGAAAAGAATGATTCTTAGAGAATGTTACCAGCAGTATCCAAGCCATAGTGACTCTAGAGAGGTATTTCAGCCAAGCATTGAGCAACAGGTAACAGGGGGAGCAATCAGTAAAGAAATGTCAAATACTCAACATATATGACAGGCATAAAGGATGACACACCAGGCCATTGATTATATAATAGAGAATATATACATATATACATATATTCTTTAATTTTATTGTTTGAAAGTTTAAATTCTGGACATATTTCTGGTTAAACAGTAACATGGCATATACTAAACAAATCTAATACAAACATATAAAATTTATAATTCTGCAGTATATCAAAATATAATGCAGATATTACTATTATTTTAGCCACCAGCCATGACCTTTGAGTAACTTCAAAATATCAGTTGTTAGCCTATTTATATCCAACAAGAATTTGTGCTGGAAACTTCCACTGAGAACATAGGATTTGGTCCTAATCTCATGTTTATTTGTTTGATTTCATTTTCATTTGTGTTTTGCTGTCTCACAATTCTCCTGCATCAGTTTCCCAGGTCTGAGCAACCATGTCCTACTTTTGACCATATTCTTCATTGGTTAAGGCCTCTACATGCTGAAGAACCAATTTCATATCACAAGCTATTATTTTGATAAAGTTATCAAGATATGCCTTTTAACAGTGAGATCAGAAGACACTTACTGCGATAAGGCAAATGCATCACTCACCAGCTGCAGCCTGTGGATAGCGGGAATGGCCTGCAGAAAGAAACCCAAACATGGTCAAAAAACCAAGGAAAATATTTTCAAGACAGCAACTTCAAGGCCATCAGGGCCTAAAAATTCCTTCCTAAGAAATAATCTCATAGGTAGAAAAATCATGGCTGCAAAGAACAGTCTAGAATTTACTTACTATGTACGTGGTTTTTTGATGAAATTCTTCTGATATCAATCATAATGATTAAACATGGCAGACATTTTACCAAAATAATCTCCTAAACATACCATGTTACAAAAACAAATCTTGAAACTGACATTTAAAAACTTCTCCAAAAGAGAAGGTATGTATTAAATGCTATTAAAATGTCTTACTTATTTCTAGGAACATGTTAGCATAGCAGATCATAAATAAATGTTATTTGGCACTATTTTTGTAGCACTGAGGGATTATTTTAAATGGTATCTGCACTCTCAAGATTTCACTGATGTGACCCAGTGTCCCCATATTCATGGAGAGGCAGAGGCCAACTAGCAGCAGTTTACACACCTTTCTCTGACTGTCTCAATGCTGACCAATGGCAAATTACAGTCTCAGCTCAGGCCTTCTGGGCTCCTGTCAATTCCTCCAACATCTCCCAACACGTTAATGTATTTGGTCCAAGGGAACTTATCTTCCCAGCACTCCCAAGCATTTGAGTACACCAATCCTAATTCTCTCTTTGCTAATAGTCTCATTTTCTTGTGGTATTTGCAACGTTTGCATTTTATAGATACATTTGAATCACACAGGGTATCTCTTATTTGCTCACCAATTTTGTTGACAAAATAGTTTAGTTAGCTGCTTCAATAGATCAATCTACAGTGGAGTCAAGGAATGATTGACTTAATGATATAACCTCGTAGCTTTATGGCTTATAGTACCATTGGAAGAATTTAGTTAATATGAAAGGGGTTTTAAGAGAAAATATTATAAGTGGGTTTTATAGCTTTATTTAAAATGTTTTCTTAAGTTGCTGAACGTATTCTGAGTGCCTGCATTGTGTCTGTCCTTCGCTAAACATAGTGTATCATCTTTTCTTGTCTTCACAGGGATACTTGAAGGTGAGCCTCAAACCTTAAAGTAAGATTAGTCTATTAAGACCACTATATAAATGAAGAAACTAAAACACTAGTCAAATGTCAGCTCACAACCACACCTTAGGCAAGCAATAAGCAAAAATGTGAGCTGACCCATATCCTAAATTCTGGACCAGGGTGCAGTACATCCTCCTCTGCTATAGAGACTGCTTGTCTCCAACAGAGAAACTCTGGACAGATTTTGACTTCAGCTAAGTGGATTGCCTGAAATTCCACATGAGGTCAGATACACTCCTAAGCCAGCATCTCTCTCTACTCATGGAGATTTGCCTATGTCAATCATTTAAAGACTGACATGATCTGGTCAACATTTTACCATGTATTAATTTCATTATGATCTATATAGGCTTTTAAAAATGACTTAAAGTGATAGTGGACTATTGATGCTTTATAAATTAATTCACTTCTCTGAGTGAGAAGAATATTTTTAATAATATAAATTAATAATTTTTAGCATATATTATGTGCCAAGTGTAGGCTTAGTAACTTTAGATACGTCTTTACCTACACAGTCTCTAACATTCATGATGAATTCAACAAATGATATATTCACTGTAAAGTAAAATATGGACCTGAGCATTGAAGTAACTTAGAAAAATATATTCTGATTCACATTTCAAAAGGTAAGCATATTTTGGAAAAGCAAGAAGAATATTCAAAAATATATATTCAACCAAAATTAGTTCTTCCTAGGATGGAGAATAAAACCATCTCCATCCTAGGTAGTAGAGATGGAACTTTCCATCAAAAAGCACATCCTCCAAATGATAATGGACAACACTTAATTAAAATACTAAAAAATAAAACAAAACAAAACAAAAAAATACTAAAAAACAGCCATACCTTAGGATCCTTTTCAAGCTGTTGTTTTAGTTTCTTCCAACCTAACTCATCATAGTTAACTCTGTAATATCCAGTCACATTGACATTTAAAATCACCCAGTTGCTGTCAGAATGTGAAAGTTGCATCTCAGGGAATACCACTACCAAAAAAAAAAAAAAAAAAAAAAAAAAAAAAAAAAAAAAAAAAAAAAAAAAAAAAAAAAAAAAAAAAAAAAAAAAAAAAAGATTCTTATAAAGCTTTCAGTACACTTTTTAATATAATACATTCACACTTCTAAACAATAAGCCACTATAAAAGTTAAGATAGCTTTTAAATATATATTGGCCTGCTATATAACTAAATTTTCATGTATAATTACTTTTAATTTAAAATGTGTTTTAAAGCTCTTTGCTCAACAATTAGGGATTCAAAAACTCAACATCTTAACAAAATGTCTACCTCTGCTTTTATGTGTGCATATAGAAGTTGTATATCTGTATATATGTATGTATATAACACACACACACACACACACACACACACACACACATGTTTACTTACTGCTGCTTTTGTCTAGCCAAACTAAAGGTTGTGTAGTTCCATTTTTTATCCAAAAAATAGGGACAATCCATGTGTTACTTTTTGGAAGAAAAGAAAAAAATTAGTTATGATCACACACAAGAATATACACTCAGCCCAAATTAAAGAGATGCCAAAATAGCCGACCTCCAAGTTCATGATCAGTCCCAGCAGGCACTCGGGGCTTTGCTCTTGGGTTATTGCTGCTGTTTGTCAGCCAATGTTGCTTTGACTCTTTCTTACTCCTCCCTCTGCTGTCTCTTATAGGTCTACCTCTTTACAACACAGACAACTGCTAAGACTTCCTTCTCTCTGAAATGTTGACGGGCTGATTTTACTAGATTATAGCTACCTGGTCTCACGCTGGGTCATTCAAATGCTTCAGGTAGACCCAAATTCATCCTTTCCCAGAGAAGTGATGGATAAGAAGCCTTAAAAAGGAAAGCTTGCCAACATTTCAGTTTCTTTTTTTTTTTCCTTCCTTCTTTATTTTGTATTTATCAAAAAAAACACAGTAAAAAGAATTTAAAATGTGGAAGAGTTAACAATAACTATACAGAGGATAGGAATGATAACCATGGCTTATCAAGGGAAGAAATACAAATAAGATTGCTACACCTATATTTTCTTTGTGTTCATCTTTCCCTCTGAATTTTTTTTTTCCATCCCTGTATATCCTTATTCAAGGTCTCTTCCCCCTCCCAACACATCTGGTCATTTTTTTCCTCTGCAACTCCCCATCCCCTCCCTGGGCAGGGAGCAGACAGTCCTATGG